>JACEGR010009687.1:0-24497 GCA_014170235.1 Listronotus bonariensis
CAAATGATTATTTAGTACTAGTAAATTACTACAGTAACTGGATTGAAATCGAAAAATTACAAACAAAAACTGATTTTCAAATTATAGAAAAACTTAAACCAATATTTGCTCGTTTTGGAGTTCTAACTATTTTCATGTCAGATAAAAACCCTTTTAATAGTACTGATTTTAAACAGTTTACTAATAGCTGGGATTTTCCGTTAAAAACATCCAGTCCTCGATATCCAAAATCAAATGGTTTAGCTGAAAAAGCTGTAGGAATCTGTAAAAATTTGCTAAGAAATTGTCACGAAACAAATACTGATATTTATAAAGCATTATTTAAATACAGAAATACCCCTTTGAGTGGTTTAAATATAACACCAGCTGAACTTCTTTAAAATCGAGTACGTCGTTCTATATTACCAGTATCAAAACAAATTTTAAATGAAAAACCATTGACAATGGAAAAATTTATGAAAAAAATAGTAAACAAAAAATATGATATGAATGTTAAATTCGTTCTGCGTTCTAATTTTCAAAAGGGAGATAGTGTAATAATTATAAATCTTGAAAAAAGATGTTGGGTTCCAGGGGTAATTGTCAATGGAACTTTTGACCCTCGTTCTTATTTAGTAAAAGATAATTTTGGTCAAATTTTAAGAAGGAATTCTTCATTCTTGAGACCTTCGCCAAACATGTACAAGCCAGAGTTTAAACAAAATAATTTTGAAGATTTTTCAACACAATTTGAATCTAGCCCCTTTTCGTTGAGTACCTCAGGTGTTTTAAATAGCAATAATTCAGATTTTAATGAACCTAGTGATAGACTTATTAAAACTAATCAACCTAATTGTGACACTAATAAACCTACTACGGATGTAAACCAAAATTGTAATGATAAATATAATAGTACTAGATTAGGAAGAGTTATTAGAAAACCTGTCAGATATAGAGAATAATAAAAATATTTTGTATACTTAATTAAGCAAGTTTAAATGTTATTTTTCGTATAAAATGTGAAAAAGGGAAGATGTAACATATGCTCCATAAACAAGGTTTCGATATTTTGATACGGAGTATCACGGAACTAAATTTCACATCAGAATGGCTCAAATCGCAGAAATCCATACTGCCAAGCAGCAGTATGTCAGAATCGTTAGAACGCTGAGGGAGATTTGTAATATCGAACCTGAGCTTCTAGCACAGTTTGACAGCGGTTATAAAGAATCGTTGTACAACCTGGAGATTGAGGATTTTCTACAACGGGGTTGTGCGCATACCAGTCTGAGCTGCTTCGTGCAGCGAAGGCCGGATGTACACATGTTATTGAGTACATCAACTCAATGACACCAGGTCATGTTTCATCTAATATGACCTCAGTGCGCCATCAACTCTCATCCGAGTTGGTTACCGTTTCCCTAGAACACTTACAGATAAAACCAACACCTACTATTATCTATCGTTCAAGTTCTGTAACTTCAGACAAAAGTTCAGGGTCGGTTCGCCATCCCCCAAAGAATCCACCTCCCCGATCTGATTCAGAGATCGAATCATTTCTGCAGGCCATTGATCCACGGTCGGTACATTACAGAAAATGCCCCAGACCAGGACAACTTTGTAAAACATGCTCATCAGCATTCAGAGTACTTGATGTGAAAATTAATCTAAATAAATTAATAAACATATTAAAATACGCCTTTTAATAATAATAATGACTCAACACGTAAAACAAATACAAAAAAAGTTATTTATAAAATACCTTGCGAATCCAATAAGTTTTATACAGGTGAAACTTTTAGACCATTAGCTAAACGCATAAAAGAACAGAGATCATCATTAAAAACACAGAATTTTATAAATCAAAAATCTGCCAACAAGCATTTGATAACAATCATAGAATAAACTGGGATGCTTCGAGTATTTTAGCAAAAGAAACTTGTTCTAAAAAACGCAAAATCAAAGAAAGTGAGTATAAATTATTAAATAAAGATAATTGTGTAGTATCAAAGACAATAATTGTAGTTTTACTATAGACTCCCAGAACAATGCTAAATTTTTGGTCATCAGTTTGGACGCTGGCTTGGCTGAATTTATGAAGCGTCAAATTATACGTACTGTTTACGTGTATACTCGATGGATACCCGCTTCATAAATCCCACGAAGCGAGCGTCCAAGCTAAGACCAAAAATTTTTTCATTGTTCTGGGTGTCTATATTAAAACTACAATTGTCTTTGGTAGCAATAATTTCAGTTAATTTAAATAACACTTGGTTGCATTTGCTCGATACTATATCTGTATCTTCAGGAAAACTAAAAATCAACTAAGGCCGAGTCCCCACAAGGGTAACTGGCGTAGGCGTAAGTGACCACGTGATCAAAAATCAAAAATATGATTGGCGGAAGGACAGCCATGTTGATTATTTCCATGTTACGCCGGTGTTACGCCAAAAGTTGGTCGTTGTTTAACTTTTTAGCGTATCTGGCGTATGTTTGTGTTTACATTTTGGAGTATTTGAAGCAGTTTAATTTGAATTACTTTCTTTTTAAGCTTTTTGTAAATGATGGAAAAGGTAAGGCCTACTGAATTACAATTTGGCATGATTTGTAGTGGTAGAATCGTTATTTTTAGAGGCTACCAAAATTCTTTGATTTTGTAAATTTATATAATACGTCAATATTTTATTATTTATTTACAGAGACACAAATGCAGTAACTGTGGTTGGCTACTAAATCGTCACTGTGAGAATTTATTAGAGCACGAATGCCTAAAGAGTATTTATAAAGAAGAATCTCATGATTTAGTGACGGATGAAGCTGGAGTCCTGACCATAGGTGTGTAGTTTTTCTTTAATATTTGTGGATCCTACATACATATATGTACAATTATTGTTTCAATGATTAGGGTTTCATTGCATTTTAGTTGAGAAAAATAGTAATGTACCAGTGCCAGTAGTAGCTACATTTGCCTCAAAGTTGAAACTGTAACCTATTACTGCAAAATATAGTTATTCTCAGTAAATCTGTATTTTTTTATTAAAAAAAAAACATGTTTTAATTTTGATTTATTTAAACGTAAAATGACATATCAACATTAAAAAAATATATCTAAAAATCATTTTGTAATGCCTTTTGCCACTGCCAATCTACAACACCACTTCCACAAAAATATTCAGTATATTTTTCTCTGAGCAATGCAGCATTTTTGTGTAAGTTTTTGTTCCAGATCTGCCCAATTCCGCTAAACCCTGAACTTGTATATCTCTGTCACATATATCTTGACCAACTTGTCTGTTAGAGCCATACTCCTTCGTTAACAAATAATTTTGTAAACAAACCCAAGCTTGTACTATTCTAGTAACAGTTTTTTCACTTGCTATAATTGGTTTTCTAAAAATTCTCCACATTGATGCCAAAATTCCAAAAGAACTTTCCACAACTCTTCTTGCTCTGCTTAATCTATAATTAAAAACTTTCTTCTGCATATTCAGATTTTCTCTGCGAGGATATGGACGCATCATGTATTCAGTTAAAGGGAAAGCTTCATCAGCTACCAAAACATATGGCAAATTCTCTGTAGGCTGAGGAACATTGAATTTTTTCTGCTCAAAACCTTCTCCCAATTTGCTATTTTTAAAATACCACTCGCTTTTTCTTCCTTCAGCGCCTATATCAACCATGATAAATTTATAATTAGCGTTACTTATTGCAAGTAAATTAATGGAATGTGATCCTTTATAATTATAACAGTTTGATCCAAAATGGGGTGGTGCCTGGAAATAGAGACAGTAATAAGATTGATTATCTAATACCAGTGAATAAGTAACATCTACCTGTGTATGTGTTTCCCATCTATTGCACCTATGCAATTTTTGAAATTCCTTTATTACTTGGCAAGTTTCAGCAATGATTTTAGAAACACTGTTTTTTCCTATTCGAAACATGTATGACAATGAAGTCATGCTATCACCAGAAGCCAAATAGCGCAACGTAACCTCTAGGCGCATTTTTGGAGTAAGTGCTTGCCTCAGAAAGTCCAGTTATGTATTTTTGGACCCACAATGGATAAAAGCTCATCAAAAGTTTCTGGGTACATTCAAAGAAAGTTGAAATATTTTTCCTTGTCGTTCCGACGTATTTCTTCCAACAAGTTATCACTGGCTCCTTGTGAATATCTTTGGTCTTCTTGGAATATTGCCTGGTGACTTGTTTTTGTTTTTTCATTTTCAAATAGAGGTTATAAAGCTTTTTCATACGGTTAAGTGAAAAGATTCGAAGATGTAATGGAAATTTTCTGTTTTTAACTCCTAGTGCTCCTATAACACACAACAGACGTTTACTTCTCATCTATTATTACGCTATTACGCTACCTTCATCGGGACGATGCCCAAAATCCGTTTTACTTTCTAATTTATTTAATTATTAATAAAATAAGCGTCAATAAAAAAGTTTTAAATAATATCCTTGGAGTTTATTAACTGATTAAAAGGTATTCAAATTTATATTTAATAAAAGTTGATTTAACACATTTATTTATGAATTGAAAAATTTAATAACTTCGTATTTTGTCATTGTGGCTTATCGTGTTTTTACAATAAGCTCTTCAATTTAAGTAGTTATTAATACCAAAGTCGGCTAGCATCCTTCGAAACCAAAGTAACTGAGTTATTCATTGATGCACGATGCTTCATATACTGCTCAATTATTGTAGTTACCAAGAGCACCGAAGTAATGGTTCCAAAGAATACTTTGGATACACTAGGATCCAGCTGGGAGGAGACACGGAAAAAATTAGTAGAAGAGAGACCAGCACTCTACAATATAAAGTAACCCCTCCTCCAAAAGACTAACACAAAAAGCACAATTATGAAATTAAATTTCAAATATATTTGGGGGAATATCAGGACCAGAGTTGGTCAAAAAGTGGAAATACTTAAGAGACTGCTACATCAGAGCGAAAAAAAAGTGACTGAATGTAGGCCAAGTGGATCAGAAGGACAGCCAGCACCTGACCCAGGGTTTCGTCACTATAAACTGATGAATTTTATTGATGATGTTGAAAGTTGTGATAGAGATCAACCTTAAATATTTTTATTTTCAGGACTGTGTCTTCTATTTCAACTGGAGAGGCTTCTTTTCCCAAAGGCAATGGCACATCTCAATCTGGTGCATCTTCTTCCATGTCTACTCCTTTAGCACCACCCTCAGAACTAAAGAGTCCATCATTAAAAAGTAAGCAGACATGAGAACTGCTGAGTTTGATACTACATATATATTTTTTTTTATTATATATTAAATTTTCTTTTCGTGGTTACATTTGCCCATCATTTTTATGAAAAAAAAAAGGATGAGGGGAGCGATTTGGAAGCACATGTATTAGAAACATTTTCTTCTAGATCGAATTAAATTGATGGTGTAGATGGATTTTTACTAAGAATTGGAGAGAGTCTACGCAAACTTCCTTATAGAGAAAGGGCCCAACTAGAAATGAAAATAATGCAATTAATCATAGTTTTGTTTATAACACCCTTTCGAAAAACAAATTGGAGTTGTATAGCGGGATGAATATTGTATATCTTCACTGAACTTAGATGAGGACTCACAAAACGTTTTGAGAGCGAATACCACTAACACCATTGCCAATTTCTATAACAGTACAAACTTTAATAACAGACATGTGGCGATGATTGGGGAATATCAACATACAAAAAGATATTTGAAAGAACACCCAGATTTAATAGTCATGAGGTCAGATAAAGGCAACGCTACAGTTTTAATGTGGAAGAATGAATATATAGATGCAATGAATACCTTATTATCGGATAAAAACACCTACCAAGATATTTCAAAGGACCCTACAAGTAAATTTCAACGTCAAGCTAACAAATTAATCGATGAACTGAAAGAAACTGGTTCTATCACAACACAAGAAGCAAAGAAACTTAAGACACATAACTCTATTCCTCCACGTATTTATGGAATGAGAAAAACCCACAAACCGGAAGTGAAGTTGCGTCCAGTAGTGAGCTGCATTAACTCACCGAGCTATGATATAGCTGTACTCATTCATAACACATTATCACTTGTGACTTCAACTTTTAAATTTAATTTAAGAAACTCATATGAATTTGTAACCTTCTCACAGAACATAGTTTTACCAAGAGATAATGTATTAATATCCTTAGATGTTATATCATTATTTACAAATATTCCCAACAGGTTAGTGATTAATATTATTTGTAAAAAGTGGCGTTATATAAGCGCGTTTACTAACATCCCTAAAGACTTGTTTATGCGAATGGTGGGCTTCTGTTTTGACTCTAGCTATTTTCTATTTAATGGCAAATTTTACTCCCAAATTGAGGGTAGTGCTATGGGCAACCCTGCTAGCCCTGTTATTGCAAATATTATAATGAATGATTTGATTGAGTCGGTTTTAGCCAGCCTACCATTTGACATACCTTTTATAAAACTATATGTGGATGATACACTGGCAGCGGTTCCGCGCGACAGTCTGCATGATATTTTGCCGTTTTTCAATCGGTACAATCCGAAACTTCAGTTTACAATGGAAAGTGACGTTCTGACGGAAAGATTCCATTTTTGGACATTATGGTTTATAGGAAGGACGACGGTCATATCTTGACCAACTGGTACACTAAACCTACCAGTTCAGGGAGAATCTTAAATTTTCATTCCAACCATCCTACACCTCAAAAAATAGCAACCGTCACTAATCTGCTATATAGGTCATACAGCTTGTCGCATAAGTCTTTTTATGTTCAGAATATTAGTGTAATCAAAGAAATTCTACACAACAACAATTATCCGCATAGCTTCGTGAATAGAGTTATATCCCGGTATAAGAGCAATTTATTAATAAAAAATGCTAACAATGCTCCCTTGAATAAACAATATTATAAATTTCCATTTATACCTTCCTTATCTAATAAAATGAACACGATTTTTAAAGACAATAATTGCCAACTAGCTTTTTACAATATAAAAACGATAAATAATCTATTCACGAAGTTGAAAGACAAGCTTCCGGATGAATATGTGTCCAATGTGGTGTATGGTATACCGTGTAAAGAGTGCGAAAACACCTATTATATTGGTCAGACCAGACAATACTTACGCGAACGAATAAAACAACATATTAATGACTGCCGAAAACAAAATAAAGCTGAAACTACTGCTGCTGAGCCTGCACCATAGAGTGACGGGACATGAATTTGATTTTGATAAAACAATTATTTTCGATCGGGAACATAACTATTTAAAGCGAAACATAGGTGAGATAATATTTATTAAACTGAATAATTCATTAAATTTTAGGACGGACACAAATGATTTGGGTGTCTCTTATTCAGCAATATTAAACAAGTACAAAGAACAATTTCAACAAAGTTTAATTAATAGAACATCGGCAGTAAATTAAATCACATGTCAAGTGTCGTCCTTTTATTGGGTGTATATTCTTTGGTCATTTGTTATGATTATTTAAGATTTCTTAAATGTGATATATTGTTTTTGTTTATAGAATTTACGGTTTGGTCTCCCAGTATATATAATTCAATATGTATGAATAATCAGATGAATTGGCTGATAGATGATGCTTTTAGTCTTTATAAGGTCTCACTCAAAAGAATTTTAATGGATAAGTTATCCACACCAATATTAACATTTTGAGAGAAGTTCCCACTGACAGTTACTGTTAAGTCAGAATTTTAAAAACAAATAATACTATTGACAAAAATTTTGTGCTGCTCAGGGTGGTTTTTTACGAGAGTATGGAACTTTCTTATATATTTTTGTTAGACAATAGAGTTTCTAAAGGCAGTGAGACCTCGTGAAGTATTGGTGAGTGTACCTGGGTGCCAATGTTATTTTTGTGTCTGTTCACTTCGCAGGTTAATGCAAATTTTTTTAGAGTTTTAATATTATTGTTTTGACATGGGGGCGAGGGTTGCACTGTCGGGTCGGATCACTGGGAGTCGGCTATGCTATCATTTTTTACTTTCGGTTTGAATAGTCATATTCTTTTAAGAAGTATTAATTTCATAAGCGCAATAGCGAAAATGTTAAGAGTTTTGACTCTTAAACCGCAGGTTCCGAGTTCGAACTCCGCTATCGGATACCATACGGACTGACTTTTTTCCCCTTTTTATGTTTTTTGTGTTTTTCTTAAGATTTTAATTTTTTTGTATGTTTTGTGGCTTTAATTTTTAATTTTTTTTATATGTAATTTCATTCTTAATTATTTATTTTGTGTAACAATAATTCCCCACAAAACTTGAAGTGATATCTGATTGCGGACTTGTAGAGATCCTGACGGCCTGATGGTTGTTCCTTCGCTTTTTTTCTAGTCAATATAGTTTGTAAGTGTTTTTGGTGTTGTAAAATATTAGGTCCATGTAACTAAACAATTTGTAATGTGTCTTTTTTTTAATTATAGGCCCTTGATAAAGTAGCAATCCAGCCACGAAACGTTGGGATAAATACAATAGTGGTTTTTATTTGCCTGCCCTCATCCCGCTATACAACTCCAATGCAATTAATTTATGAGTGTGAGGAAAAACTTAACATAAATTAGTTTAATATTTGTTTGTAATAAAACACTTATTATTACTCTTTATTGCTTTATTATCTAATGTCAACAAACCCCTTATACAGTGTGTCCACGGATGGACTTAAATATACCTGTAAAAAAATTATTTTCAAAATTTCGAAAAAAACATAAAATTTTTGCTTTGTCTGGAATGCTAAAAGCTATAATAAAAATTGACCTATGATACACAGAGTAGCTTAAAATCACGAAAATATTATTTTGAAAAATAAAACAAAAATGGAAAGCATAATTTTGAAACTACCTTATTTTAAAGCATTAAAAAGGAAAAAAATAATTCATTTTTCTTCTATTACTTGGAAAAATTAAGTGTAAACTAAAATAAATGTTTTTTTCTAAAAATAATTTTTATATTAAAGATAAAATAAATTATTTATAAGTTCAGTTAAAATTCATGTAAGTACTAACCCCAAAGGTATGATTTATTCAAGAAAAAGTTAAAACATGCATTACTTTCTCATGCTATCTAATTTTTTAAATATCCCTGTATATCATAAGATGATTTTTCTTAATACTTTTTCTAAGAAAAAAAATCACTGAATTGTAAAAAAAATATTTTTAAGATTTTTTTTTAACGTGAACCTCAATTTTTCCTGGAAACCATAACCAATAGAAAAAAATGTATTATACACTTTTGACTATTTTTTTATTTAATTGGCTAGTTCCAAAATATATTTTGTCGATGTTTTTATTAATATGTTTGTGATTTTAAGCCACCTTTTATATCCTACGGTGATTTTTATTATAGCTTTTTGGCATTTTGGACGAGCAAAATTTTTTATGAAGAATAACTTTTTTCGAAATATTCAAAATAAAAAAATTTACAGGTATAGTTAAATCCATCCGTGGACACACTGCATTCAAATAACAATTGACATAGTAATCAAAAATCATTTTCTAAGGCTTTTTGCCACTGCCAGTCTACTGATCCGGCTCCACAAAAATAATCAGTAAATGTTTCTCTTATCGTTGCGGCATTTTTTGTATATGTGTTTGAACCACATCTATACAAGTCCGTTAAACCTTCTACTTCACGAATCGTGTCAGCATCATCTAAATATCTTATATTCTCAGAGGTAGAACATCTATCTTTATTTTCAATCAAAAAGTTATGTAGGCACACACTAGCTTGAACAATTTTTAGTGCCTTCACTTGCTATATTGGGCTTTCTAAAAATTCTCCACATAGATGCAAATATCCCAAAAGTAGTTTCAACAATTCTTCTTGCCCTGCTTAAACGATAATTGAATACTCTCTTCTTTAAATCCAAATAACCTCTTCGAGGATAAGGGCGCATCATGTAAGTAGTAAGAGGGAATGCTTCGTCAGCTACCTAAACGTAAGGTAAGTCATCTTTCTCAATGGGAATTTGGAATAAATTATTTTCAAAACCTTCTCCAAGGGCGCTATTTCTAAAAACACCGCTATCGCTTTTCCTACCTTCAGCACCAATATCGACCATAATAAATTTATTTTTGGCATCTGCTATTGCTAATAAATTTATGGAGTGAGTTCCTTTATAATTATAATTTTTAGATCCAAAATTTGGAGGTGCCTACAAAAAAATAATATTATATAATGTTGTATCTTTATATAGCTGCTGAAGAAAATAGTTATATATTATATATAGTAACCCTTTAACCTTACTTGAATAATAACATGTTTGCCATCGATGGTTCCAACACAGTTTTTGAAATTCCACATTGTTTTAAACTCTCCGGCTATATTTTTCCAATAATCTTCTGAAGGTTGGTTGAAGACTTTAGTTTTTAAAGAGCTCCATATTGCTTGGCAGGTGGTGGCAACTATTTCCGATACAGTTGATTTACCTACTTAGAATAAGTAAGATAGATATACCATCTTGTCTCCAGAAGCCAAATATCTTAATGTTAGCTCTAATCTAATTTTAGCACTAATAGACTGTCTAACGCAATCTTGTTTTTCTATTTCTGGTCCAACAATTGAAAGTAGTTCGTCGAAGGTTTCAGGATGCATTTTTAAAAAAATTAAAATATTTTTCTCTGTCATTTAATCTCATTTCATTCAATAAATTATTACTTGCGCCTTGCAAATTTTTTTGTTCTGATAAAAAAATATCCCCGACCCAAAATCGCTTTCTTTTCTCTTCAGCTTCCAATTGCCTCATTTTCATGTAAATAACATAATTTTTTAAACGATCCATTGACTCCCAGCAAGCACAGAACGTTACATGAACTTTTGTGATGTTCTGTTAAAGCTCTGTTTTTATCGCAGTTATAACGTCCTTATATAAACTTATTTGGTATCTCTAGAAAACGCACACTGTTAACAATACGACGTAATTTAAAAATAAATTTTAAACATATACATCAGAACGTATGCGCTATGTATCTGGGACGTTAACATGTCTACGTTATGTAAACCTTCTCACTTAAACACTTATGATTGAATTTAGAATGCTAACATGTCTATGTTATATAACTGCTTACGTATACGTTATATAGAAAATATGTAACCGAAAATTGAAAATAATTCTTTTTCATTAAAATATTGTCAATTCATAGTAAAAAGCGTGGGGTGCATTTTACTATTTTTTTTCATAAATCTTCGCCAATCATAGATATTGGCAAATATAATAATTATAACATTTAATATATTAAGCACCCCACGCTTTTTACTATGAATTGACAATATTTTTTTTAATGAAAAAATTATTTTCTAATTTTTAGTTCGGTTGCATATAAAAGCGTGTTTCTTTAGTTTTTTTAAACTATTAATTATTTTTCATTTTTTAGTTCGTTATATCAATTAATTTTTTAAAAATAAATGCTCCAGTTTATTCACTAAAAAATTTTTTTCGCCATCTTTTGTCAAGAGTAGCAAAGTTTGGAATGTTGCCAACAGATGGCAACCCACTAAAAAAATTTTTCGCCATTGAGTAGCAAAGTTTGGAATATTGCCAACAGATGGCAACCCAGGTGTTGTTTTTATAATATAATGGAATTTTTTTCTGGCGCGATCCAAACCAGGATAACGGGATACTGTTTGCAGATTATTGCATTGTCATGGGTCCTTAATACGTGTGCAAAGTTTCAAAGAAATCGAATAGCTGGAAGTTGGTTAAAATTAGGCTCAAAGATTCCACAGCAAACATTAGCCACAGATGGATAGATAGATTGATAGATAGATAGTTACAACCTAAGTTAAAAAGGTGTTAAAAAAATAAGCCATCACTGTACGTAGTTTTAACGTTATGGTATTATATTTATTAAAATAATATAAATACCAATAATATAATATAAAAACCAATAAAAAGTTTTGGAAAAAACAATAGACGTAACATAAAATCGGATGATTTAGAAAAAGTGCCATTTAAATGTTACTCATCAATTTTAGGCGAAGAACCAAAAAACCGGTATTTACCTTGCTGACTGATTGGTCATACCACTATTCGGTTTTCCTTTTAAAAAGAGACTACCGTTCAAGGGGTCTACCGTTTTAACCTGATTAATCAGAAAACGGACGATGGATGCATAAGAGGATACCGACCCGTTGGCTCAGTTAAATTCAAAAAGCGAGGGCTGAATTACGTGAAATAACGTTTTCCATCGGTAAAAATAGGCACACTGTGATTATTTCTGTCCTTTATTATCGCTTTTTGATAAAAAGGACCGCGCCACGCTAGCCGCGCGCTGTCGCCTATCGTCAGCTAACACGTGACATTTGCTAGCGAATCACGTTTCGTTTTCGTGTTGGTGTGCTTTCCCGGCAATCAACCAGAACTAACCCTTTCTTGTTCCGTGCAATCCACCGATGGCCGGTCGCCATTTTGCCAATTTATTAACTTGAATTTTGCTTGATCTTGATACGTTGTGAAACGTTCATGATTTTGTAGTTTTTTTGTTTCTACCCGCTTGTTGTGGTTTTTGTGTTGTTCTGTGTTCCGATTTGTATTCCTTGCTGTGTTCTGTGCAATTTGGTAAGGTAAAGATGCACAAACAAATAAAACACTTATCTAATAGACAAAAACGGAGAGTAAAACAAAAAATTATCCAAAAATATTTGACTGTTTCTGAAACGGGTCAAGTTGGCGGGGCATTCGCTGCTAAATCTAGTAGTAATTATAGTAGTATTAGTTTTAATACCACGCAAGTTTGTATTAGTAACTCATTATGTATTTCTAATATCCCAGCAGCTGTTTCCACAGATACTGAGTTTAATCAAATAGATAATGATTTTGAAATTTGTTCTAAGACCTCCTCATTACACTATAATTAAGATTATGGTGATCTTTCTGATTTTGATGATATTTCAGACGAGATTTCGGAATATTGTTGTTCTGAAACTGAATGCTGTTGTAACCGTAACTTTTTGAAATCTTGATAGATGACCTGAGGGACTGTGCAATAGCTTGTAATATTTTATTAAATCACATATCAAAGTTATTTCAAGTTCTAAATAAACATAATATAAAAGTTCCGAGTGATGCCAGAACATTGCTCAAGTCTCCTCGAAATGTTGAAGTTAAGGAAGTTCAGCCTGGTCAATACAGCCATATTGGTTTAAAAACGGGGATTATAAAAGATCTTGATACCTTATCAGAAGAAGTTGAATTACCATCTGAAATAAAAATTGATGTCAATGTTGACGGACTACCATTAAGCAAAAGTTCAGGGAGTCAGTTTTGGCCTATAATGGCATGGTTTCACAAGAACACGATAAAAAATTATAATTGTATTCCTTTTGTAGTTGGTATTTTCCAAGGTAATAATAAACCTTCATCATCAAATGACTTTTCACAATTTTTTGTGGATGAATGTCTTGAACTGCAACAAACTGGTATCATGCACAAAAATGTAAATACAAGTATTAAAATTAATAATTTTATATGTGATGCTCCTGCAAAGTCATTCATAACTTGTACTAAAGGACATACTGGATACCACGGTTGTGGCAAATGTGTACAAGGGGTCGATTTCTATAAAAATTGAATGACCTTTCCTGAAATTAGAAGTCAACTGAGAACTGATAAATCATTTAGGGACAAGGCAGATCCAGACCATCATTGTGATACTTCTATATTAGAAAAACTGGACAGTGAAATGGTTAAGCAATTCCCTAATGACTACATGCATCTTGTTTGCCTTGGTGCTTATATAATTTTGGCATAAAGGCAAGCCAGATGTTAGACTTCCCACTCTAGCTTTTAAAAATTTGTCTCACATATTGAATTCCTTATGTTACGTGTATATTGAAATACTTAGGGCTACTTGACGTCACTGGGGCAAATGTATCATATGGAACTATCTTCTTGGGACCATGAGACCGGTGGACCATCAAAACGAACTTTACATTTTTTTAAACCAACTTAACTTATTTAATTAACTAAATTTAGTACGGGCATATCCCTAGGGATAGCCCGTACGGGGCTTAACTAAAACTTTAACTTTATGCTTGACTTTACTAACTACTTCTTTTCTGATAAACAAAATCCCTGTCTTAAAATTTTGTTCTCTTTAAATATTAAATTTTTCAGTGTTTGTTTTGCGTTTCTAGGCGACTCAGCTTGTTTAATGTTTTTGTTTTATTATTATAAGAGTAACCTAGAAAATTGTTTGATTTATACTTTTTAAACCTTGACACCTCACGTATTGTTTTATGTACCAAATTTCTCAGTGTTAAGTAACCCAATTTAAATTTAAATTTCCCAAAAATGTATATTTTTAAAATTCCCAAAATGTATACATTTTTTTATACTAAGTGTTCACATATGCCCCCTTCTTGAAAGCGTTGGACCCACAACGCTATTAGAAATCAGACAAATTTACTTTAAACCCTTAGAAAAAAATTAGCAATATTACCAAAAACGATAGTTCCATATAGCTTACAAATATTTAAAACCTTACATTATGTTACTTATATAAATTATATTTATCGTAAATAATCTTAACGTTTTATTAAATTTTTTGTTTTTTCCAATTAATTTTTTTTTCAAAAAAAATGCACGAAAAAATGTAAAAATAGTTTTTTGTTTCTAAAAACAATTCATTTAGGTTATATTTAACATTATGACTCTTTTTTTTTTTTGAAATTTTCAAAAATTCTTCCGGATAAATTATCTAAAATAATTATTTAAAAAGTTCTAGAGCTGTTTTTGCTGAAATAATTAGTTTAAATAAGATTTTAGTCCTAGTTGTTAAAAACCTTTTTAAGCTTTTCTTTAAGTAGGTACTTTAAATAAATATAGTTTTAACGGTAAGATTATTTTTAGACAAAAAATGACCTAATTATTGTTACTCATAAATTGTATTTTTTTTATTATTTTACTAGACATTTATGTACTACACAAACAGCTAAATAAGCAAAAAAGTTTGTGTTATTTAAAACTGACCAGTATGTAACAATAAAAGTGAACTTGGCCTTGTCTCGTCAGCAAAACGTTGAACCATTAAAAAGTAATTCAATGATTTATTTAATATACCAGTGGGAAAGAAAATAATTAACTATGTTTTACATGTACTATTAATTAGGTGACTTTTTTCTATTTCATCTTTTGCTCTTTTTTAAATTTATTGGATAGTTTAAAAACAAAAAAATATCTCTTACATAAAAAGAGAATCAATTTTTTTTTATATTTATACTTAAAAATTAACCTAATATTCCACTTCTTCTTATACTAGCCTTTATTAAAAAATTTGCGTCCACCTTGCTTGCCTGTCCATGTCCTTGATGGTGCGTTCCATTGGCCATTTGTCCCGTACTTCTCCACGTACCATTGTCTGCCTTTCAGTCCCATTTTCTTCTTCCACATCAGGTTACTGCAACTTCATGCCAATTTCCCCATATCCTGAGCTTCCTCAGGGCCGCTAGATAGTCTTGTACCACACCATTCAAGACCATAACTTCAGAGCTCTTCCCCATACTAGAGCTGCGGCTTCCAGTGCTAATGCAGCCTCATGCTGCTTCTAAACTCCGTCTTCACGACGTAAAACAACAACTTCAACGCAAATAACTATTTCATATTCTTCTTCAACAACTCTGGCTAACACCATTTAGCCATATTTCAAAACTGAAGATATACCTTATCTTCCTTTTCTTGTAGCTACGCTGCTACCTCCTTGCAGCTACGCTACGCAACATATTTTTTCCCCATCTTCGTCATTTCACACACATTTTTTCTTCGGGGAACGGGACGCCTTTACCATATTTATGGCATTTTCTTCCACAAATACACTGAGGGGTAGGAAGGGCGTACCATGAGCGACTTTTCCTATCGCTTCACAAAGGGCACTGGAACTGGGGCGGGCACAGCTTACCATAACCGACGTTTCACAAAGGTCACTGGGAACGGGGGCGCCTCCACCATATGTGACGTATAGAATTTTGAAATTACATATAGGGCCACTTTACGTCACTGGGCAAATGTACCATATGGAACTATCTTCTTGGGACCATGAGACCGGTGGACCATCAAAACTAACTTTACATTTTTTAAAACCAACTTAACTTATTTGATTAACTAAATTTAGTACGGGCATATCCCTACGGATAGCCCGTACGGGGCTTAACTAAAACTTTAACTTTATGCTTGACTTTACTAACTACTTCTTCTCTGATAAACAATCCCTTCTTAATTTCTTTCTTCTTCTTTAAATATCAAATTTTTCAGTGTTTGTTTTGCGTTTCTAGGCGACTCAGCTTGTTTAATGTTTTTGTTTTATTATTATAAGAGTAACCTAGAAAATTGTTTGATTTATACTTTTTAAACCTTGACACCTCACGTATTGTTTTATGTACCAAATTTCCCAATGTTAAGTAACCCAATTAAAATTTAAATTTCCCAAAAATGTATACTTTTTTATACTAGGTGTTCACACTATAAAGCATTTATACCAAATAATTTTACTCGGAAGCCTCGTAATCTTTCTGATTGTGACCGATTTAAAGCAACCGAGTTTCGACAGTTATTGTTGTATACAGGAGTTGTAACTTTTAAAAATATACTTCCAAGGCATATTTACCATCACTTCTTGTTTCTCTCTTGTGCTATTAGAATTCTTGCATCTCCATCACTATGCATTTCCCTAAATAATTGTGCAAAAATTTTTTTAGATAATTTCATTATTAGGTTTGGGAACATATATGGAAAATAGTATATAACTTATAATGTCCATAATTTGTGCCACTTAAGTGATGATGTGTTGCATTTTGGTAACCTTGATAATTTTAGTGCTTTTGCACCTGAAAATTATATGCAACATTTGAAAAAAAATTGCCAAAATCAGGCAAACCCTTGCAACTAGTTGTAAAAAGATTAAATGAGGAAACAAGGAGTGCGAAGTATATTTCAAAAGATGCAACTACAAATAAAAGAAGTAACTGTACCGAAATTTGTAAAAATGGATTAATTTTATCAGATTAGCAGCCTGACAATTGTATTTTATTAAAAATGGTCAGTACTGTATAATAAATGAAATTAATGAAAATAACAAGGATATTTTAATTAAATGCAAATAAACTACGCAACAGTGAAAGTGAGCCACGCGATTTTCTCACTCATTTTCAAACAGGTATAACTTTAAATCGAGTGAACGAATTGAGATATACTTTTTGCATTTGAAAGGTCAATTCTCCTAGATTTGCATGTTATATGTGACATTTGTTTGAAATCGAATTTTCTATGATATACAACGCGTGGGAAGAAGCTATGTAAATTTTATAATTTTTCATCCATCTCCCATTTTGTTAATAATGATTCAAAGGTGAAAATTATGTCTTGTGTTTATAGGTATACTCCATATCTCGGGACGTATTTGACGGTTTTTGATAACCCCTCTGAAACAAAAGAAAAACGTTTTTTTTCTAGAAAGCCAAATTTTCACGTATTTGTATGGTGGAAAACAAATCTTGTAATATGAGATGAGTAATCTGGATGTTTTTATATAAACCTGGTTAAAGACATACAGTGTGACTCAAAATAAACAATTAGCTTATAGGCGTAAATGACAAAAATGCAATTTCAAATTTGGCTATTTGGAATGTGGGTTTCCTTGATTGCACAAAACATTTTTTATTATTATTTGACAGATCAAACAGGTCTTGACAGCTCTGCTAATCTGTATAAAATAGTGAATACAATCCCTTTCTGTCTTTTTTTACAATATTTTTAATAAAGTTAAACCAGGCATTAGAAAAGTTATCAATACAGATGTTTCAAGAGCTAGACAAGTTGAGGCAAATCTGGAGAATTTCAAAAGAAAACCTGACATTGACAATTATATAACGTGTATGTTTCTATGGTAACGATTTTCTATAGCAATAGATATGAGATATTGAAACGCTTAGCTTGATCCATTGAAAAACAACTTGAGATGTTATTCATATGCAAAGAAAAAAACAAAATTTGTTTATGAATTTCAAAATTATAACTTGCTAGACATGTTTCTAATGCCTGGTTTAACTTTATTAAAAATATTGTAAAAAAAAGACAGAAAGGGATTGTATTCACTATTTTATACAGATTAGCAGAGCTGTCAAGACCTGTTTGATCTGTCAAATAATAATAAAAAAATGTTTTGTGCAATCAAGGAAACCCACATTCCAAATAGCCAAATTTGAAATTGCATTTTTTGTCATTTACGCCTATAAGCTAATTGTTTATTTTGAGTCACACTGTATGTCTTTAACCAGGTTTATATAAAAACATCCAGATTACTCATCTCATATTACAAGATTTGTTTTCCACCATACAAATACGTGAAAATTTGGCTTTCTAGAAAAAAAACGTTTTTCTTTTGTTTCAGAGGGGTTATCAAAAACCGTCAAATACGTCCCGAGATATGGAGTATACCTATAAACACAAGACATAATTTTCACCTTTGAATCATTATTAACAAAATGGGAGATGGATGAAAAATTATAAAATTTACATAGCTTCTTCCCACGCGTTGTATATCATAGAAAATTCGATTTCAAACAAATGTCACATATAACATGCAAATCTAGGAGAATTGACCTTTCAAATGCAAAAAGTATATCTCAATTCGTTCACTCGATTTAAAGTTATACCTGTTTGAAAATGAGTGAGAAAATCGCGTGGCTCACTTTCACTGTTGCGTAGTTTACTTGCAATCCGAAGGAAATTTTTTTAATGAGCCATTTGATTCCAGAACAATGGGAATTCACATTACTGTAGTTAATGAAATTTTAATGGAAGCTGATGAAAAGAAATTCTTTGTAAATGTATGTTATTGCCTTACGGAGACAAATTTGTAGTTTTGCCAGTAATCTATTCCAGTGAAGCCTTTTAATTAGTTAACCACCGATAGATAGATACAGTTAAACCTCTATAACTCAATTCTCCACAAGTCGATTTTTTTCTAAGTTGAAGTTTATTGCTGTCCCTTGCTCATTTGCTAAAATTGACACTTATATTCTTTAACTCGAAATCTCTTTAACTTGAAGTAAATTGGCGGTCCCTTGAGTTTCGAGCTATAAAGGTTTTTGTATATTGTAATATAAAATAAATTTAAGTACTTATGCTGAGGTATTTTTAAGGGACAAAAATTAAGTATTAATAGTTTTTATTTTATAAGAATTTATAATTTTTGTTTCTATGCTGCTGAAATGTAAAAAATTTAAGCCATGCAATTACTTTTATATTGATTAGGGGTTGTAAATGTTCATTCAACCTGCAGATCCATTGCAGGTTGAATACATGTAGATTGTAATAGGGTCTCAAATAGGGATGTCGTGACATTACTTGTATCAAGATCAACGAGAAGAGCATTTAATTTCCTTTTAATGTCCAGAGCTCTAATCTCCTTTATTCTGTTGTTGCCAATAAACATTTATTCCATATCAAAGACCTGTTTTTAGATGAGTTTTGCAGTTGTAAAATTTCTTAAAGAAACAGATGAAGCAAAAGAAACCGTGCAAGAAATTCTTTCATCATGGCTCTGTAAAAATTATCAGTTTTGCACATGGCCACCCAAAAGATATGTTAACATATATATTTCCAAGATGGTTTCACCCCAAAATGACTGGGATGAGCACCCTGTGGAAGTAGAAGGTTTTTTGGTAGGTATTTTCAAATGGGTATTTTTTGCTGTGCGGGAAAAGATTTTTCCACATGGCTTGCAGAAAAATAATTCCTCACGTAAATTTTAAGAAGACTACTTTATGTTAAAAGTTGTTTTAACTCAGCGCCAAGAACAATTTTTTGAAAAACACCGTATGTGACACTTTTTTCAAAAATGAGTTTTTGATAATTTCGTATTCTGTTAGCTTAAATCTTTCCATTGTTGCAAAAAAATCGATATTTTTATAAAAAACTGCTTAAAAAAGAAACAAATTTTGCCATTTTGTACGTATGGTTAAAAAACGGGGTTCTAAACTAAACAATAACTTCAAGAGTTTTGCTCAGATCGACTTAAAATTTTGAGAATATATTCTTTAAATGTTTAACAATAAGATAAGAAAAAAATAATTTGATTTACAAACCCTTCCCCCTCCCACTTAAATTTATATCTTATATGTAAATGGCAAGGAATTTTATGAGGCAAATCTTTAAACGAAATTTTCTCAAAAATTATAAAATACACATACGGTGTTTTTCCATTGGACGGCAGAGTAGGGGAAGCACAATAAAAATATATTAAACATTGCACTATATTCTGATATTATTGAACATATAATAAAGGATTTTATCGACAGTCACGAAAAAATATTTTCTATAAAATTTTTGTCACTCATGTCATGATTAGCTTGAAAAGTAGATGCTGATGTTTTATTAAGTAATTCAATCTTTAAATTTTTGAAGTGTGTAAAATGTCAATATTCATTTTTTTGCCATTTTCATTATTATACTATACTATAATTTTTTAGAAGCCCATAAAAGCCAATGGTCAAACTGACCAAAAGTTAGGTAGGGGATTCAGAAAAATTAAAGAAATTGATTACTTTAGTCCAGCAGAAACTGAAGAAATTGAAAAGGAGGCAAGAGTGGCAAACAAAAAAAATGTTTAAAAAAGTAAGTAGCTCAGCTTCTGTAAAGCAAAAAATATGTATTATTCTCAAATATGTTAAATTTTATAATTTAATCATAATAATTTATTCTGTTCTAGAATGTAATGATTCTGAAGAAACACACTACCGTGCTTCTTTTGTTCAAATGACGAAGACTGCACAAGATCATACTCATACTGGTTATAACCTAAATTCAATTAATGAGTAGTATAAACATTTTTTGGTTTTTGTGATTGTTTTGGAAAATATTCAATTTTAATTATTTTTAGGCCATTCCCCAGAAGAAGTCACTCAATTACGAGATTATGTTGAGAAGGACCCCAATTCAAAAAACAATTCAGACCTTTGTAAGTAGAAGTTAAATATAAGTTTTAGAATAAATTATAACTCTTATTTATTATATTCCATTCGATTTGATTATTGCCTAGATGACCATGGGCTTCTGTGGCATTTTGCATAAACTATTTTATAGGTTGAGAGACCTATGTATATAATTTTGTGGTAATTACGACGCGAACAAAAGATATTCAGTCGGTATTACACTATAGTCTATGAATATTATACAGGAGGAAAAAACTACTATTTAAAGAAAAAAACCTATGGTTTCTCTAGTACAGTGTTTCCCAAACTTATCTAAAGCGCGACCCCTTTTGTTAAAAAAATTGTTCACGACCCCCTACTCATCACCCAAACCAAAATAGCGACAAAAATAGACCATTGGACCAAAAAATGCAGGAATACCCTCAGTTGGCGAATGAAGCTGTAAAATGTTTGGTGGTGCAAAGCAGAAGTGGGGATTTGGACTCAGCCGGAAAGAAGTTTTAACTATTGTTGAGGAGTACGTTACGAAAAATAATATCCCAAATCCTTTTAAAAACAATACACCTGGTGAGGATTGATTCCTAAAATTTAAGAAAAGGCACAATTTATCGATAAAAAGCCAGAAGCACTGGAATATGCTAGAAAGAAGAATACAGATCCATTTGTTATAAGTGAATATTTTGAACTTCTTAAAAGACTTTGGAGAGCCTAAAACTGAGGTCCAGTCCTGGTCAAATATGGAATATGGATGAGACGAGCTTTTGTAGTGATCCATCCAAAACCAAAGTAGTCGGTGAGAGGGGAGCTGCATCAACCAGAATAACAGCTGGACCAGGAAAATCCAATACCTCCGTTTTATTTGCCGCTGCGGCCGACGCGACGGTACCAAAGCCCCGCCATTAATTATTTATAAGGGTAAAAATGTCTGGGGCACTTGGATTGCCGACGAAAGTATGGTCCGGCAAGACCAGTGTTTATTGAAGGATTCAAGAAACCCAAATATAATACCTGATGAAAAGTATGATCCAGAACAACTTAAACGTTGGAAAGTATCGAAATCCAAAGAAGTTCAAACTATCACTCCAGATTCCCCCGTTGCAAGCACCTCACGCCAAGAAGAGTAAATTGAAATTGAAGAACGAAATATATCCTCTTGCTCGAATAATGGCGATAATAACACAGTAAGTTTCGAGGAATCCAATACGTCTGAAGGGGAAAAGAACAGCAATAAAAATTTAAGCTTTGAAGAGTTACTTTTAAGTACATGCAGGGAATCAGCAATAAACAATCCGAAAAAGAACAGAAAAAGAGCATCAGTGGGAGCTAAAATTGTCACCAGTGATGAAGTAAGAAAGAGAATAAAAGAAAATATAAAGAACAAAAAGAAAGATACACCCACACAGAAAAAAATTGCGCCAAAAAAGATTAATATTAATAAGCATGTTCCTGCTCGTCTAGCGTCTAAATTTAAGTCAGCCAAAAATTTTCTGATTGTCATATGTTCTTAAATGACGGTCATTCATGATTTTCGACAATTAAAAACAAATAAACAAAAATAAATGACAGTTGTCATTGTCAGAAAAGTTTGCTCACAACCCTATGGATAAAAAGGAAAAAAAATAAAGATTTGTAAATTTAAATTTGTGTATTATTTATGATCTTTCCTGAGAAGTCAGTTTTTTTTAATTTGTGCAGCCGTAAGTGTGAAGCCCCTAAAAAGGCTATGGTTTTTGTGCAGATGCCGAGGATACCCTTAGGAAAATAGAAACACTGAAAACAGAGGGAGGCTTTATTTAAAATTTGTTCTCTGTTAGCGTCTAAATTCCCTCCTCCAGACATACTATGATTGATAAGTTTTCTTAATACATTTAGTTGAAATTACGTAAATTTCCAACAACTCTCGCGGAGCACAAATTTCAAATATGTAGATCTCCACGGTGCATGCTAAAGGCGGATTTAGGTTTTGGCACCCATAATAAATTTATACCAAATGCTAGTGGCTTTTAAAGAACACTTTGGTGAAAAAAATGGATTTTTATAAGCCCCCAAAGGCAAAATCAAAATTTTAGAAGCAAGTCCTCTATATTTTTTAAATAAATTTGAGTAAATTTTATTAACAAATCTTAAATTTTGAGAAAAATATTTGCATTTTTCTCGAAATTGTGGAAACATTTAAAATTTTTGTAAGAAAAAAATATGAAAAAAAAACTTTTAAGTCGCTATACTGCCGTGTTAAGAATAAGAGTCGTATCTGCACCTTTTGGCAATTTTGAGATTTTCTGATATTTCACATCACATCAAAGTTTTAAATCTATTTGTTAGATCAAAATGTCGTAAAACCTTCGTTACTGGCCAATAAACTATATTATTTCTTGGTCGTATGTGAAATTATGCTCACTTTGTTAAGGAAAATTGTCCAAACTGCATATTTTTAGGTATATATGTCGTATTTGCAGTTCAAATACGACAAACAAACCTAACATAGCGTACATGCGACATATTTACTTAACAAAGAAGCAGATACGTCAAATTGATTTAACACCGGCTTTACCGCGCATTCTAGTATTTCAACGGTTGACAGATAAACATAACCTCTAAAATCTATTTGCTTTTGTTGGGACAGTGAGTACTATTATATTGTTCTTTTAGAAATAAATAAACGGTACCCATATTATATTGTTAAAGTGATACCCACACTTTGGAGGACTTTAAAAGAAGGTGAGTAAATTGTAAATTTATTGTTATTTCAAATAGCTAGTCATTTCGTCTGCCTCATGCGAATGCCTCGTAACTCCAAAATTATAAATGTTACAGAAGAAGCTAAAAACTCTTTAAAGCTTTGTGTTCCGTTAGTTTGTGTACTAAAATTGTAGTATTAGAATATTTAGGGTTATTGTTATAATTACTGTGTTTACTGATATTCTTACATCAATAGGTAATATTTTGGAGATACGGGATTTCATTTCTAAAAGATTAAACTGTAATAACAATGTAAAACAAAAAATAATACCACAGTATAAACCAAAATATTAATAACATTCTCTTGACGTAAATTGGTAGCTATTCATACTTATGATCTATGTTGTGATAAAAAATAAAAACATATGAAGCGTTCAAATGCAAAACCAGACATTTGACATATAAGTTGTTTCGAGTAAAACGCAAAAAACCTGCCAAAATCGTAATTTGTATCTAGCGGCCTCGCGTTTTAACCAAAATATTTATTATTTTGATACTGATCGGTACTGCTTCGCTTAAAAGTATTTGACTTGCTGGTAAAAAATATTTTGGTTAAAAAATTGCAGATGTCTTGTTTTGCACCTAAGACTTGCAAATGTCTGCTTTTCCATCTAAATAAACTGCGATTGGTTTTTGAAAATACTCATAAAAGATAAATTATAATACTTTTAAAACATAAACAAATAAAACTAAACTATTAAATTATTATTTTTCTTATCAATAATAAAGCCATTATACTCTCTTCATTATTATATTCAGGGTGTTCTTCGCCCTGATTTGTCTTGAGTTTTTGTTTTATGAGTGCATGGGGGAAATTCAGGC
>JACEGR010009688.1:0-24494 GCA_014170235.1 Listronotus bonariensis
GGGACTGAACCATAAGAATGCTGACGCTTTATCAAGACGACCTTGCCCGGATGATTGTAAACACTGCAGCAGACGAGAAGAACATGAAGATCCTGATGAATTTCACTGCCGAAGAACACGTCTCCAGTGCTCTCAAGAATGGGATCCTAAGATCTTGGCCAAAGAACAACTAGAAGATCCCGATCTTGGAGACATTATCAAACTTAAGACAGAGAATTTGGAAAGACCATCATATCAGAAAATAGCATCCAAGTCTCCAAGACATAAAGGGTACTGGGCCATATGGGACTCTTTGATTATTAAAGATGGCCTATTACAAAGGGTCTGGGAAAGTTCTGACGGCAAAACCCATAAACATCAGATAATCCTACCAACCAAAAAGGATCCCTGAAGTATTGCAAGCCTTGCATAATGGTGTAGGAGGTGGCCATTTCGGAGTTATGAAGACTCTTGAAAAGGTTCGAGAAAGGTTCTACTGGCTGGGAAGCCGTGCAGACGTAAAAGACTGGTGCAGAAGGTGTAAGGACTGCGCTTCCAGCAAGGGACCCAAAACACGAAGCCATGGCAAGATGAAGCAATACAATGTAGGGGCACCTTTTGAAAGAATTGCCATAGACATAGCAGGGCCATTTCCAGTTAGTAAATCAGGGAATCGCTATATCTTGGTAGCGATGGATTACTTCAGTAAATGGCCAGAAGTCTACCCAATCCCAAATCAAGAAGCTATAACTGTTGCCGATGTATTATTTCAACAATGGATTTGTCGCTATGGAGTTCCTAGAGAAATACATTCCGATCAAGGCAGAAACTTTGAGTCCGATCTTTTCAAGAACCTTTGTAATCTCCTGGGAATCCATAAAACAAGAACAACACCTCTTCATCCCCAGTCCGATGGTATGGTAGAGCGGTTTAACAGAACACTTGATAACTACCTGAAAATTAAAGTAAATGACCAACAAAGTGACTGGGATAACTGTATACAGCCGTTTTTATTAGCATACCGCTCCGCAATTCACGAAACTACTGGCGAAACACCTGCTAAAATCATTTTCGGAGCGGAAATATGCCTTCCAGTTGACTTGCTTACAGGACGACCTTCCACCAATGAAGAACCAGCAGAAGACTATGTAAGTCAACTAAGTAAACAGCTACAGAGGATACATGAAGAGGTGCGTACCAAGTTACAAAAAGGAAGTGACCGTATGAAATCCCGCTATGACTTAAAAGCTAACCATCAGGGATTTGTCGTCGGTGAAAAAGTTTGGTTATACAATCCAAGAAGAACCAAGGGGCGTTCACCGAAACTACAGAAGTCATGGGAGGGACCATATAAAGTGGTGACACGGCTTAATGATCTGGTGTACCGTATACAGAAGAGTCCACAGGCAAAGATGAAAGTAGTACATCTAGAAAGGCTAAGCCGTTATCAAGACAGTGAAGATACTTGATCGAGACGATCAAAACTTGGAAGGGGGCAATGTTACAGACTTTCAAAAATGTGTTTAGGTTATAGAATTTTAGAGAGTTAGGATCATTTAATTTAGTTTGTTAATTTATTTAAATAATTTACCTTAATTTTTCCAAGTTCTTTCATCACTTTCGAAGGTTTCCGAAAACGCCCGAATTATCCCTTAATAACTTTTATGCCATCATGTACTATGGAATTTTCACGATATTTCTCGAATATTCTAGATCATTCTTTACTCTTCCACCATACTATAAAAGGGCGACGGGAAACTTCGAGTTAGTCAGTATAAATTCGACTTTTGTGTTGTAAACTTCGAGACATTGACAAGAGTAGATTTTTGTCGTTGTTGTAACCATAGTTACGTTCCATTGTTAATAAAGGTATAAAAACGAAGACACGTGTTTTTATACGAGGTGTTTTGGAACAATATATATATATATATATATATATATATATATATACTTGTCATTTAGGAGCCTCTATGCCCAAGAATTTAAAACTTTATTATATTATATATATATATATATATATATATATATATATATATATATATATATATATATATATATATATATATATATATATAATATATAAAGTTTTAAATTCTTGAGTATAGAGCTCCTAAATGATATAAGTAAAAGAAAGAAATACATAACCTGTTAGAAACGACTACTTGGCTGGTTACTTTAAAATTATGGAGTCTCCAAATAAATGGATATCCCCGGGTCGCAATGAAGACGGTGACACGTGTTTCATCCTTGTTGGGAATCATCACAACCCCTGTACATTGCTGACAACTTGACTATGTTTCAAGTCGCCCAAACATAATCCCAGTCGGAACTAAGGGAGTAAGTTCAGCGGCCAGAGCCATCTCGCCAAGCAATTTCAAAACAACCAGCCAGAGCACCGCACCGTTAGGTTAAGACGGTAAAAAGGGTGCCATCTAGGTAGTCGATTCTACCAGGTTATGTATTTGTTTCTTTTCTTTACTTGTCATTTAGGAGCCTCTATATGCCCTATATATATATGTATGTATTTAATGTTTACCTTTGATACGTTTCTCCACAAATAGAGAACATACTAAAATTTAATTTTATTAGTTACTACATTTAAGCAGTCAGCGGGTTTTGAATGTATTCGTTCTTTGTTTAATTTCTACCTGCCAGAGTTCAACTCATGGAAATTCAATTTAAAGAAGCAAGCCGGCACGACGTGTGTAGTAAATACATATTAGTCTTTAATTAAACACTATTCGGGGAAAATTATGAATAATATTTTTATCAAATAACTACCTTATCTACCCTCTGTTTACCAAGAACTGGCTAAATAATTACATCATCAGTTTGTCTATGTAGATTATTTGCTCATTATATCGCCGGTAATATATTGCTATTTTTCGCCATTAAAATATTGTTAGCATTATTTATTGATATAAAAGGATATTAAATATTGTTTCTAAGTTCCCCATTTGTTTGATTTGTAATAAAATGGCCAAAAAATATACCGATAGTGATAACTAATAATTAAAGGGCGGAATATATGCAATCAAATTCAACAAAAATATGCGCATATACAGCGTGTTTACTTAAGTTCGCATCATGAGGATAAAACCATAGTAATTTACTCGGACAGTCAGGCAGCCATCAGGGCGATCAGGTCATGCAAAATCAGCTCTAAGCTGGTGCGGGACTGTGTAGTTGCCTTGGAAGAGGTGGGTGCGTCCAACAAGCTAACCATTGCCTGGGTACCAGGACACGAAGGCCACGAAGGCGATGAGGAAGCTGTTAAATTGGCAAAGGAGGGCGCTGGCAGGACGATGGTAGGTCCCGAGCCCTACTGCGGTATTTCGTCATGCCAAGTAAGGTCATCTATTAGATCATGAATTATGAGGGAATCCCAAGAAGAACACCAGGACAGCGTCAAGCGAAAGTATTCATCAAGGCTTACTTGCCGGAATTTACGAAAGACCTTCTGAATTAAAACCGGAAGGCAGTACGAATAATAGTGGGTCAATTAACAGGTCATTGCAGACTGAATAAACACCTGGAAATCATAGGCCTGGTAGAAGGAAACCTATGCTTCTGCCAGAGAGGAGGAAGAAACCGCAAAACATGTATGGTGCTTCTGTGAAGCCCTTTGTCGTCTGCGGTTTGCAAAGCTGGGTGAAGAAAAACCTAAAGCGGCAAGATTTACCAAGGAGCCGGTTTCAAGTTTGTGGAGTCTGATTAAAAAGACCGGCTTGGACAGCGTGCTCTAACCTATGGACGGAGGACACAATAAACCACCTGAGCAGGTTGCAGAGATATAGAGGATATACAATCCACCTCCTCATCTAATCTAATCTAATCGAATCACATGGAAAACTTTTTTATTATTAATTTTACAAAAAAAGGTATTCCTTATAAAAAGTTCTGCATGGTCTAAAACCTAAAATGCAATCATCAGATATTATCTTTTTGCAGCGGTATACGAGTTATCTTTAAAAAAAAAATGCTCAAGAGGAGAGTACCCTTATTTTTCATATTATCAAAAAATTTTATAAATAAAAAATGTTTGGAGTTAAAAATAACATTCAATTAATTCTAAACATCTTTTCTTATAAAACATTATTGACATCCCTCGTATACCACTGCAAAAAATTAATATCTTAGATTTTAGATTATGCAGAACTTTTTATGAAGAACAACTTTTTTCGTAAAATTAATAATAAAAAGTTTTCCATATGGTGCGAACTTAAGTAGACACGCTGTATATGCTTTGTTAAATGTTAAAATATGCACGTATATGAATTGTTTTTACCAAATATGCATACTGATATGCAATATCCCTTAGATTATAATTATTATTATAGCAAAATAGTGTAAAAAGCACGGTATCTTTTAAAGAGATGTTTATTTATAATAAAATGTAAGAAATTAAAAACAAAACCAAAACTAAAAAATTATTTAACCAGAAATTGCATAAGGGGCGTTTATTAATTTATTTCAAAAAATACTTTTTCTCTTATTAATTTCGGTAATAGTTCGATATAGCGGTTTCGCTATTATAAGAGATTTTTGAAAAATTCTTTTTCAGGGCGTTTCTATAGGTCGATTATGACACAAATCTGTGTGCGCGTTTTCCAAAATCCATTTCTATAATTTATTATTAATAAAAACATATTACGGGACGGTGGAGGGAACAGGGGTGCTGGGTGGGGACAAAACAGAATAAATCCAACGTCAAATACAAGAAAACATTAATACACTGCACTCGGGGCACATGAAAAATATAAATTAATTTTGAAAAGTATTAAATTATTCGAAAAACTATCCCACACATATGAGATATCTCGTCCGCCATTAATTAAAGAAGGAAAACAGGCGCATTCATTTTGGTCAGCTGATAACATGAAGTTTGTCATTATGAAAATGACAGTCTTGATAGAAGGAGCGCTGCCAAACTTCTTATGAAGAATTAACACCAAGCCTATTTCGGGGATTATCCACCATTTCCATGAGAAACAATGGTATTTTTGTAAAATGCCTCCTTCCTTATGTTGTCCTTTTTTTCTCTACAAATTATAATAGGAATAAGGAATAACTTAATTTTTCATATGAATTTTGTTCTGTATCTTCCTTTTTTTTAAAGCTATTGACACTTTCTCACTTTATTTGGCAACATCGCAAGACATTTACAGTTCTATTGCAAACTCTTCTTTTAATGCAGTGACAGTCATGGCGGGATTGTTGAACTATTATTTATTTTTAATTTTTTTAAACAATTTTTGGACATTTTTGTAAACAGAAAGTGCGGTGTGTACTGTGAAATACTGTTTTTGGGCGTTTAATGTAGAATTTCTACTGTTTCGTCCCCACCCAGTACCCCTGTTCACTCCACCGTCCCGTAAATATGTTTTTATTAATAATAAATTATAGAAATGGATTTTGGAAAACGCGCACACAGATTTGTATCATAATCGACCTATAGAAACGCCCTGAAAAAGAATTTTTCAAAATCTCTTATAATAGCGAAAACCGCTATATCGAACTATTACCAAGGGTATTATTAAAAATGTATTTCTAGAACCCCAAAGAGTTATAATTTAACACATTTAAGAATTTAGTATTAAGTATTTTAATATTATAGGTTTTTTTTGTTTTTCTTAAAATATTTGTAACTGGGGCATGTCCCTTGTTAAAAAACACTTCTCAAATAATTTTTTTATTGGTACCATATATCTACATATTACATTCTTACGTCAAAACTATAGAATTCTTGTGTTTCTGACAAAAACTTTCTCGTTAAAAATATTTATTAGATAATAATTCATTAAAATTAAAGTCTGACGCAGTTATGTCAAGGCTAAAGAAACAAGAAAATCGTTTTCTTCTAAAATTTCTCTGAGAGACTCAATTATGGTGCTTACTACACAGAGAAAGCTTCTGAAAATAATAAAATCTCATTACGCTTCGATCAGGTTTCACTTAGCATCATTGTATCCATCAAACAACCCATTAGGTAATAAAGTGTTAAGATAATATACAGGGTGGGTAATAGTTCGATATAGCGGTTTTCGCTATTATCAACGATATATTTTATTAAATAAAATAGATTGTTGCTAATATAAGAGATTTCTGAAAAATTCTTTCAGGGCGTTTCTATAGGTCGATTATGACACAAATCTGTGTGCGCGTTTTCCAAAATCCATTTCCATAATTTATTATTAATAAAAACATATTTACGGGACGCTGGAATGAACAGGGGTGCTGGGTGGGGACGAAACAGTAGAAATCCTACATTAAACGCCCAAAAACAGTATTTCACAGTACACACCGCACTTTCTGTTTGCAAAAATGTCCAAAAAATTGTTTAAAAAAATTAAAAATAAATAATAGAACAACAATCCCGCCATGGCTGTCACTGCATAAAAAAAGAGTTTGCAAAAGAACTGTAAATGTCTTGCGATGTTGCCAAATAAAGTGAGAAAGTGTCAATAGCTTAAAAAAGAAAGATACAGGACAAAATTCATATGAAAAATTAAGTTATTCCTTCTTCCTATTATAATTTGTAGAGAAAACAGGAAAATACCTAAACATAAAGAAGGAGGCATTTCTACAAAAATACCATTGTTTCTCATGGAAATGGTGGATAATCGCCGAAATAGGCTTGGTGTTAATTCTTCATAAGAAGTTTGGCAACGCTGCTTCTATCAAGAATGTCATTTTTATAGTGACGAACTTCATGTTATCAGCTGACCAAAATGAATTTTCCTTCTTTAATTAATGGCGGACGAGATATCTCATATGTGTGGGATAGTTTTTCGAAAAATTTAATACTTTTCAAAATTAATTTACATTTTTCATGTGCCCCGAGTGCAGTGTATTAATGTTTTCTTGTGTTTGACGTTGGATTTATACTGTTTTGTCCCAACCCAGCTCCCTGTTCATTCCACCGTCCCGTAAATATGTTTTTATTAATAATAAATTATAGAAATGGATTTTGGAAAACGCGCACACAGATTTGTGTCATAATCGACCTATAGAAACGCCCTGAAAAAGAATTTTTCGAAAATCTCTTATAATAGCGAAAACCGCTATATCGAACTATTACCTAAAATATTTTTATTGTTCAAGGAGATTTGACAAAAATTTTATACCGGGTAATGCGTCGGCGTCGCCGAGCGGGACATATAGGAAATGCGTCGCCATGTAAATTTTAAGGAGATTAATTATTGGCTCCCTGTATATTTTACAGAAAAAATGAAAGATAACTGATAACCAATATGACAAACCCTCGTGCAAAGTTAAAAAAATAATACGCGACTCTTGAATTATTTAATTAAATGGTAATTGCAAAATTACGTAATTTTTTTCGTTCAGGTAAATAAATCAGTGACAGTCTCGTACCCAACAAACCGACCCGACCCCTGCCGTACTTTGTTGGGCGTTAATTATATTCCCTTAAAACACAAGTTGGTTTTATAAATGTTTATAAAACATTCAAGCAGATTTTGGGTAACGTACGATAAACGTTCTCAGACGTTTGTGAACGTTCTTTATACGTTTTTAAAAGTTTTTCGTCGGCAAAAACCGCGTTTTAAATACGTTTTTTTTGTACGTTTACTAAATGTTTTTATAATTCCTAAAACGTTCTAGAAACAGGTTTTTAAAGTTCTGTTTTCTTGGGACGTTTTAAAAATTTTGTCATAGTATGTTTATGTACGTTTACTAAACGTTCTTTTAAAGTACCCAAAACGTTTTAGGAACAGAGGTTTTAAAAGTTTTTTGGGACGTTTTAAAAATGATGTTGTATGTTGTATTGTTGAATTTATACAGAAGAATAACATATCCAATTAGAATTCACAAATTAAACACATAACCTTTATTTGGAACCACTAATTGGTTATAAAAAATATTTTTATTTTATTTTTTTGTTATTTGACTGTATAAATTCAGCTTATGTTTTATACAAATTACATTTTTGGCCAAACCTCGTACATGGCTGACACAATTTGATATCTGATGATTGCATTTTAGGTTTTGGACTATGCAGAACTTTTTATAAAGAATAACTCTTTTTTTTTTGTTAAATTAATAATAAATAATTAATAGTTTAAAAACTAAAAAAACACGCTTTTATATGCAACTGAACTAAAAATTAAAAAATAATTTTTCATTAAAAAAATATTTTCACTTCATAGTAAAAAGCGTGGGGTGCTTAATATATTAAATGTTATAATTATTATATTTGCCAATATCTATGATGGAAAAGTTATGAAAAAATAGTAAAATGCACCCCACGCTTTTTACTATGAAGTGAAAATATTTTTTTAATGAAAATTATTTTTTAATTTTTAGTTCGGTTGCATATAAAAGCGTGTTTTTTAGTTTTTTTAAACTATTAATTATTTTTCATTTTTTAGTTCGTTATATTGCACAAAATTCTTAATATAACAGTAAATTAGAACATACTATTTAATTAAGCAGCAAAAAGAAAATAACCAGCCCCTATGAAATGACAATGGTAGCAAATTTTAAAATTTGCAAAAGATTGCAACTCACTAAAAAAATTTCTTCTTCATTAAGTAGCAAAGTTTCAAATTTTGCCAACAGATGGCAATCCAGGCAATGTTTGGACTGTTGCCAACATTTTGCAATCCACTAAAAAATTTCTTCTTCATTTAATAGCAAAGTTTGAAATTTTTCCAACAGATGGCATCCTAGGTGTTGTTTTTATAATATAATGGAATTTTTTTCCTGGCGATTAAAAAAAAAAGATAAAGGGATACTGTTTGCAGATTATTGCATTGTCATGGGTCCTTAATACGTGTGCAAAGTTTCAAAGAAATCGAATAGCTGGAAGTTGGTTAAAATTAGGCTCAAAGATTCCGTTACATAGGCAGCCAGATAGATAGTTACAACCCAAGTTAATAAAAGCGTGTTAAAAAGTTACCCATATGCCGCCAACTTACGTAGACACACTGTATGTAGGTAAGTTTACTCAAATCGACTTATTTTGACGTCCGGAGTGACGTTGTACACGTATTTTCGAGACACCCTGTATAATCTATCTGACCTTTAATGCTCTTGATTCGTGACACTTTTGTTTACGTATGATACAGGGTGTTTCTAGTAGGTGAGCAGAAAATTCTACCCCAAATACCTGAGGCTAAATTATGACCATCTAATCCGTTACTTTAGTACAAAAGTGAGTGATTTCACTTTTGTACCATCAAATTTAATTTCGTTTTAGTTCTTCATAAATGATTTTTACAGACACCTTGTATTTAATAAAAAATAGTTTCCGTAGCATAGTTTTTTAGAAATTACAATAACTTTTTAAAAGTTGGTATTGTTAACGAAAGAATAAATTGTAATATTAAAGTTATACCTTAATATCTTTACAAAAAAAAGGTCTTTAAATTGCCGAAGGTACGAAAAAGAAAAATCCGGCATCATGAGACGAATTTATATCAGCTCCAGATTTGGGTTTAGTAAATGTAGAAAGTTTTTTCAATAAGTCACAAAAAATGTGCTCCGTGCTGAAAAAAAGTAAATGGGTTGTATCACTGTTTTAATTGAAATTTTAAAGCTGATCCAAAAACAGTGCCTGCAATTTTTTATAAGACTTGTTTTTTGGGCATAAAACGACCTGCAGAATCAGAAAACAAAAAAATACACAGTTTCCAATTAAATATCAAAATGGCCCACATTACCTAATTTTATTTTGTAAAACCAAAACATAAAAATAATAATCCTTAAAAACAACTACAAATCTATTGCTATGCAAAACTCTTTGAACACAGAATCGAGCTAATTTAATCAGCCGAATTTTTAGAGTGATCTTATGGGTTTAAATGGCTATGCAAGATGCATTGAAAACAGAGAAAGAAGCACTTATGGGCGCTTCAAAAAGGTAAAAGAGATAAGTATAGTATCAAAACGTCGACGGCCGATCAATTGTATTGTTTCTTCACAGCACGCGGTGGTTAGCAGAAGGTATTTTAGAGTAAATAATTACTTTAAAAATAATATTGATTCGAAGAAAAAGCAGTGGCGTTTTTTTCTTGAAAAAATTCAATACAATCTTCGTCCGAACGCCACTTTTTAAAAACTTTTACAGCAAAAATTTATTGTAATGGTTAAATGAAGTGTACCCAATTTTTGTGGGCATATATGGAATGGAGGGAAAGTTATGATAAAAAAGCATTTTTTTTTCTTAAAACTTTAACACCCTGTATTTAGGAAAAGAAGCATTTCGAACATAATATTAATTGAAAAATTTTCTTATTTTCTTGCATTATATGTATAGTGATAAGAGGAATACAGGGTGATTCAAAAATGGATCACGAAACTTAAGGGGGTGATTCTACTTGACAAAATAAGGGTAGAGCTTTATATATTTTTTTTTCAAAATGTTATTTGTTTTCGAGTTACAAGCCGTCAAAGTTCAATTTTTATTTTGTTTTTTTTCGCCATATTGCCTTTATTTTTTAAGCAATCCAGTTGATATTTGGCACACAAATCGAGCTTGCAGATTCTAAAAAACTTTTTTTTTTAACTTTTAACACCTCGTAGTTCAAAAACTAAGACGTTTAGGACATATGTTTATATGAAGTTTTTTTCTTATTTTTTGTTGTAGAATCGTTTGGTTAAGTGTGTCGGTTGAGTTACTGAACACCCTGTATGTATGTATGTAGGTAATTTGATTGAAATTGATGAAAACTTTGATGTCTATTGGTGCCTAAACGGCGAAGTTTATCGACTTTAATAAAGAGTAGCTTATTTTTTAGGTTTTTGATTATCTTTAAAATGGCGCCCCCAGCTTTGCGATATCTGTCAAAATAAAAGTTATAATGTAAATAAATTTTAAGTTTTAGGTAAAGTGCCCTCTGGTGAGATTTTAAAAAGTACTTTTGTCTTAAAATTTTAGAATCTGCAAAGCTCGATTTGTGTGCCAAATATCAACTGGATTGGTTAAAAATAAATGCAATATGGCGAAAAAACTAAAATAAAAATTGAACTTTGACAGCTTGTAGCCCGAAAACAAATGACATTTTGAAAAAAATTATATGAAGCTCTACCCTTATTTTGTCAAGTAGAATCACCCCTTAAGTTTCGTGATCGATTTTTTAATCACCCTGTATATTAACTAAAAAATAACCCTGTATAATTAGGTAAATTTTATTCATATTAAACTTAACTCATTTTAAAAATGTATTTAAAAATATAAGGTTCTTTGTATATTTATTAAAGTTCTCCCATTACTTCTTCATAAAACCAAAAAATAATCAAATATTACTGATGTGACATTAAATTTTCTTTTACCAAAAATACGCATATTTTTTGCAATTAATATTAAGATATTTAATTTTTTTAACACAGGTACCTTCAAAGTGGTTGTTTTCAAAGAATTCCCATCACACAAATAAAAATGGAGATACATTTTAAATCCAAAATACCGGTGTAAAATTAAATGCCAGAATTTGCTATAAAATCTAACCTTCAATTTTAACTAAATAAAAATTTATGTTTAGGCCATAAAGAACCCTAACCTATACCAAATTCAACTACCAAGTGAACTATGCGACACCCCACCCTTGTCTACAACCAAGCAACGCACTGACGTACCTAATACTTCATTCATGATTAAGAAAAACTTGTTGCTTCTAACAGAGGAAACAATATTGCAGGGAATAGTATACACAAATAACCATAATTCCGTAAGAGATATTTTAGGAAAACTTACCTTTATTGTTCTTAACTTCACTATTTTTAATTTCCTCGACCAACGAAGAAGGTAGAGCCACAGATAGAGCAACCAGATAAGCGCTCAAGAGAACCCATAATCCTCGCCTTGATTCCATAATCGTAGTGTGCCAGACTGGGAAGGTGGAAAACAACTGAAAATCTGGAAACCCGGCCGGAGATTTTCATTTGTTTTTCTGGCCGTACTGCGCGTGTGCACGAAGACGCGTGAAGTGTTCACGTCACTCGCTTTTCCACTTTTTTCTGGATGGGTTTTTTTATTTGTTAAGGGTGGTTTGCATTATTATTGCAAGCCACTTGGGATTAGTTCTATTTTTTTAATTCTATAGGGTTAACCACTGTTTTAATTTCTGTTAAAAAACAGTCTTGGGGAAGGCGAAAACAAGTTGATTTTTTGCGCCCCCCTCAGAAAATGTAAGTTTCTAAAGTGAATACTTTATTTGCATTTTTGTCGTAAAATTAAACATCCCATATAACATTTTTTGCCGGCAAGGCATTGGCAAAAAGGTATCAAAAAGACATTAAAATGGGCAATTGGCCGTTATTAGGCCACGTATCATTAATAAGTCATGATGAAAAAATGCGTTTAGGATGGTGGCATCCATCATTAAAAGGTTTTGGCAAAAATATGCCTTTTGGATGATGGCATTACATTATTTTTTTCCTAATGACAATAAAATGCATTTTTACCGTCCAGGGAACTAAAATGTGCATACATAATGCACATGCATAATGTGTGTTTATGTACAGGGTGTCCCATATAAAATTAAATACTATAATTTTGGAAAAACTATAAGAGGTGCAAGAAAAAGTAAAATGCAGCAGTTGTTCAGTGAAATGTATTTTTTAGTATTTTTATTGTATCTCTAATGGTTTTTCCAAAATTATAGTATTTACTTATATGGACACCCTACATACACACATTGCTGCATGTGCATTATTTATGTACATTTTACTTTCCTGGACGGTAAAAACTGCATTTTATTGTCATTAGAAAAAATAATGAAATGCCATCATCTAAAAGGCATATTTTGCCAAAACCTTAATGATGGATGCCATCATCCTAAATGCATTTTTTCAGCATAACTATTAATGATGGATGCCATCATCCTAAACGCATTTTTCATCATAACCTATTAATGATGGATGCCATCACATTTTCTTTCAACACGTGGCCTAATAACGGCCAATTGCCCATTTGGATGTCTTTTTGATACCTTTTTGCCAATGCCTTGCCGGCAAAATTTTTATATGGGATGTTTCATTGACAAATCCCAAATTTTGAAAAATTATCCATATTTTTAAAAACTTATACCGAGTTAAAATGTTTTTACTCTAGAATTTTTATGTATGAATTTCAGGTGCCTCTAATTATAAAAAAGGCAGAAATTTTGCAAAATTTCGGATTTGTCAATAAAATTTGTTCAATTTCATCAGGACAAAAGTGCAAATAGAGGATTTGCTTTTAAAGCTTAGATTTTCTATGGTGAGGGGGGATTTAATTTATTATTATTTTATCTCTATCTCTATATCTATTTACAAGACGCAAAAATCAGATTAATTTAAGAAAATATAAGAAAAATATGTACAGGATTTATATTTATGTTTTGCTAGCAACTTACAATAAATAAACCCATATAACATTTTTTGCCGGCGTTATACATTTAATTTACTGGCATTGCCAACACTCATTAATGGCAAGGCATTGGCAAAAGGTATCAAAAAGACGCGAAAGTGGGCAATTGGCCGTTATTAGGCCACGTGTTGCAGATAATGTGATGGCATCCGTCATTAATAAGTTATGATGAAAAAATGCGTTTAAGATGATGGAATCCATCATTAATAAGTTATTGGTAAACAGATAACAAAAGACACGAAAGTGGGCAAATGCAGATACTCCCAAGCAGCAAGCTGACGTCTTATTGACGAAAATTGTCGCATATACTTTTTTTAAAGCTAAAATGATGAGAGATATTTTATTTGAAAATTAAAATAGGAAAAATCTCCTTACTGCATGCAATTTCCTTGCAATGCAAAGTACCATCTCTCGGAACACTGTCCAACTTGGAGATGCAGATTTTTACACTAGACGAAGATATTTCTTTCAAAGCTAAGTGAGATCACCTATCGCAGACCGCTCTCGAATTATTTTTGTCTAATGGGTTTAGACTATAAAAAGCGAAGATATTGTAGAAACGTAGTAGTTTATTGTCCATTACGCCATCTATCGGTATGTCAAAAAACTATTAAATATATATAATATTTTTATTAACACGTCTTTAAAACTTTGAATAAAGTTTTAAACAAAATGTTTACAGCTCCTAACAGTCTACTTGAATATCTTGCCTTCTCGACTAGCCATCACCAATTAATCACACAACACACACTTATTAGGTAATGAATACATTTAATTATGTCTATTAAAAAACTCTTTTCTTTAAAAAGACCATCATTTTATTTTTATTCGCTCCAAAATACATAATAAACATTTTGTATGACCCAATTTTTATTTGCATGATTTTTAACAATAAAATGTTATGAAAAGGCCATTTCTTTTAAATTATGTAAAAAAACATAAAATAATGTTGTTTAGCTGCCATTATAAATAAAACAGATCAAAAAATTGCTTTAATGTTAGTTAAATACCAATGTTAATAATATGGTTTAAAAGTATGAATATGCGTTGAAGGTTTGCCTTCAAAATCCAATATTTATTTGACTGCAACAAAAACGCTTGCTTTATTTAATCAGGGTTGGTATGCCGCCATTTTTGTATGCTTGCCGGCAATTCGCCTGCATGTAATATTTATTGGCAATTAAGTGTTTATTTAGGGTTGACTTTTTAATGCGTATAAGATGTTGGCATAATATTGCTACCAATTGCCAATGCTTTACCATCAATGCCAATATGAAAAATGTACATTGCCGGCAAATAGTGTTTGCTGGGGTGTCATAATTTTTGTATCTATTATCTTTTAAGCATAACAAAAAAATAATATTGAAAAATTAAGAAAAATGAAGGGGTAAACTTTTTTTTAAAGAACACCCTGTATATTATGTCATGGCGTCCCCCACAACCCTATGCATTCTTGATTCTATTCAAAGAAGAGCTATTCGTCTCATTAATGATCCTTCACTTATAGAAAGGCTTCCCTCTCTTGCCCATCGTCGGGCTGTGGGGGATTTATCGCTTTTTTATAGGTACTTCCATGGCTTTTGCTCTGAAGAATTGTCCAGTATAGTTCCTCCACTCACGGTTCCCAACAGAGAAACTCGTGGTTCCTCGCGTATGCATCCCTATACGGTCCAACTGGACGGGCCCCGAACTTCCCACTTTGTTCGTTTTTATCCCTAGAGTTTCTAGATTGTGGAACCTGTAGCCCGCGGAGGTCTTTCCTTCCCCCAAATCTTCAAGTCTTTAAGTCCCGTGTTAACAAACTTCCTGTTACCTCGCTTAAGACACCCACGGTACGTTAGTATTTAGGCTTTTAGCCTTTGTGGTTTGTCCAAAGATAAAAAAAAAACAAAAAAAACATTAAAAAGGTCTTTAAAATAACTATAAAATATACCGCATTTGATATTTCAATATTAATAGTTTCCAAAATATGGCCACTTAAATAAATAAATAAAAAACAGTAGATACAATTTCCATTATACATATTATCTACAGATTTTTATAATGGAAATTATATCTATTGTTTTTCAAAGTTTAAATGATCATATTTCCGAAACTATTAAAGATAGAATGATATACTATCAAATAAGGGTTTTGTTTTAAAGTTCTTTTAATAGCTATTTATGTATCAACGGCGTTATTAGGGACTATAATGTATTACTAGGGCATTATAGTCCAGTAAAGCCCGTGGTGCATACAATGCTTTATGTTTTACCCAAAAGAGTTTTTCAATGACTAATTACATTATTTATTCGCAATATAAAAAATAAGTTGCACCTGTACCTGTATACGTAAGTCGATAATGACTTGTGTTAAGTTTGACTTTGATGTTTCTATCAGTTAGTCAGTTGGCATTTTTATTTAACGATTTGCTCAAAATGGAAGAAATTCCACAAAATATAAGAGAAAAGGCCATAAAAGCGACCGAAAATCTTTTGCCAGTTAAATTAAGGCAACAGTATGATCGGGAGTATGGCATATTTGGTATTTGGAAAGATGCGAACGCAATTCTTCAAATCACCGAAACCGTTTTAATGGCATATTTTCAGGAACTGGTAAGTTATTGATTTTATTTTAATACATATGTTTAACAAACTTTATTATTTTTAGTCGGAAAAATACAGTCCGAACTCTCTCTGGACCAAGTATTCCACCCTAAGGTCTACGTTGATGGTCTATGAAAATATAGACATTTCGCAATACCGTCGTCTCATATCTTTTTAAAAGTTAAGTCGAAAGGATACGTCCTGAAGAAGTCTAAGGTTTTGGAAGGAGAACAAATATTAAAATTTATTAAGAAGGCTCCTGATGATATCTACTTGGTACACAAAGTCATATTGGTAATGGGTGTTTTTGGAGGTTTAAAACGAGATGAGTTGGTCAAAATGACTATTGATGACATTGAAGATAGAGGAACAGTCTTGGTTATAAAGGTACCAGAAACTAAAACTTCAACTTCAAAAAGTTTTACTATCATTGAAGAAGATTTAGGCGCTTTAAATTTAATAAAAAAGTACACAACATTAAAACCAGCTGGAATAAAGGAGCGAAGATTCTTTCTTGCCTATAGAAAGGGTCGATGTACAGTAAAACCCATTGGAAAAAATACCATAGGAAGCGTCCCAACATTGATCGCAAAATTTTTAAAATTGGATAATGCAGAAGCTTACACCGGCCACTGTTTGCGTCGCACATCGTCAACTTTACTTGTTGAGGCAGGTGCTTCGTTTGAAACGCTAAAACAACATGGGAAATGGAAAAGCTCTTCAGTAGCTTAATCATATATAGAAGAAAGTATTTCATCCAAAAACAAAGTAGCCAAAATGATTGCCAATTCAGTTAATTCCGAGGTTAATTTCGTATCGACTATTGAAAATTCTTTAATGGACTGTTCTTCTATAGAAAATAGCGTTAGTGCTACCACCGCTGCTACCATCAAAAAAAACACCGACCATTCTATAGTGGGATCAGCTACATTTTCCGGGACATTTCAAACTTGTAATTTTTATTTTGGAAATAAAGTTTAATTTTTAGCATTATCATAATGCCCGCTTATAATGCCCTAGGTGTGATAGCAAGTATTATTGCTACCATAAAATATTCCGTTTCTTAGATATTACAGATCAATAATAGATGGGTAAAACATAAATACTTTTTTAATAATAATACAACATAAATATAGTGTGTTTCATAAAAAAATCATGTTAATTTTCCTGAACTTTTAATATCCATTTGTTTCGTTTGTTATGTTTAAAAGATAAACATTCTGTATTATTTAAACATACATATTTTATTAACAAACCTTAGAATGTATTTAAAAAAAATAGGGTTTGTCATTATACAGAGGTGCGACAAAAATTTTGAAGTTAATTTTTTAAATTTAAATTTAGCCTTGACCATAATTTTTAGGCAATCCTGTAGCAATACCTTTGTTTTGACGCAAAGTCGGTCTATATAAGGTCGCGACATTCGGCCATATTGCTTTGACGTGTTATGACGTCACATCTCCCATTTTTCGGCAATGTTGTTCAGTGCCGGAGATATACAGTTTATTGTATTAGTAGAACAACCGTTTACACAACAGTTTTTAATTGTTATTAAGTTGTAAATTCTTTTTACTTCAAATAAAAAACCATGTGGGATTACATCTTTCAACAAATATCACTTCCAAAACAATGCAAAATGAAATGCGCAAATTCTAGACGCCACTGGATTGATCATCAGCTTTGATTTTACCCAGTCTTGCCAACTTTTCTCCGAGAAGTGCCCTTCCTTGCGTCCCCGACCTCGAACCGCCTAAAAGTTGAGGACCTGTATCAACCTTATAAATATAAACTAACCTTGTGTTTATACAGGGTGTCGGGAAAATGTGGAAATCTCTCGCACACGTATGGAACAGATGAAAATAACACGACAAGTTCCTATAAAATTTTTCCGTTTAAGCCCCCCTGCGGAGATATGATCCCCTAAAGGGGGCAGCTAGAAATCGATTTTTCGTGAATAACTTTTAAAGCGCTCTGTATAATTTGATAATATTTTAGTACGATGCATACTAGTAAAGACCTCTTAAAATAGTGCCCTTGAAACTTATGTCGCTTCTTTAGTTTGCCAGGGACGGACTAGTTTTGCACATTATTGATAATATTTTTACGCCCTGTATGGTGAAGACACAAAAATATGTTTTGGGTAGTTTAAACCTTTGCTAAAAAAGGTATTCTTGTTTGACATCGATAAAATAAGCCGTTTTCGAGTAAAAAATTATTTTAACAATAAATTCCTGACCTGCTACGAGAGGACTTCAATACTGAATCAAAAATTACAAATTACATCGAAAATAAAATATTGTATTATTAAACAAAAATAAACTCTTATTGTTAAAATAATTTTTTACTCGAAAACGGCTCATTTTATCGATGTCAAACAAGAGTACCTTTTTTTAGCAAGAGGTTTAAACTACCCAAAAACATATTTTTTGTGTCTTCACCATACAGGGCGTAAAAAATATTATCAATAATGTGCGAAAACTAGTCCGTCCCTGGCAAACTAAAGAAGCGACATAAGTTTCAAGGGTACTATTTTAAGAGGTCTTTACTAGTATGCATCGTACTAAAATATTATCAAATTATACAGAGCGCTTTAAAAGTTATTCACGAAAAATCGATTTCTAGCTGCCCCCTTTAGGGAATCATACCTCCGCAGGGGGGCTGAAACGGAAAAATTTTATAGGAACTTGTCGTGTTATTTTCATCTGTTCCATACGTGTACGAGAGATTTCCCACATTTTCCCGGACACCCTGTATAAATACCATATTCAATATAAAATAGTTTTTATTCAGAAACAGATGGGTGCAGGTTGCTTTCTATTAGGATCTTAGACTAAAACAGGTCAGTTATTTTTTTAATTAATTTTACCCACCACCCTTAACTGTTTCTCGTTAGACCATCTAGATCATCTTTTTTCAACCATTTTTTCTGAATAATAAAATCCTCCCAGTCCCAGTGACCTTCTGAATGAGCAGAAATTAGACATTAGTTTTTTCATAAGTACGCGAAAAGTATGCGAGAGAAATTTTATGCAAATGTTACGACGCTGCGTAGGAAATAAGAACGTTTTTATTTTTTTACTAAAAATAAAAGTATTCGACTGTTGTTGGTAATTAGCTTAAATAAATATAAATAATAGTTTAAAAAACTAAAAAAACACGCTTTTATATGCAACCGAACTAAAAATTAGAAAATAATTTTTCATTACAAAGAGTTTGTCACTTCAGAGTAAAAAGCGTGGGGTGCATTTTACTATTTTTTCATGACTTTTCCCTCATAGTTATTTGCAAATAGAATAATTATAACATTTAATATATTAAGCACCCCACGCTTTTTACTCTGAAGTGACAAACTCTTTGTAATGAAAAATTATTTTCTAATTTTTAGTTCGGTTGCATATAAAAGCGTGTTTTTTAGTTTTTTAAACTATTAGTTATTTTTCATTTTTTAGTTCGATATATCAATTAGTTTTTTAAAATAAATGCTCCAGTTTATTCACTAAAAATTCTTTGCACACAATTCTTGATTTAAAGCCAAAGTGGCCACATAATTTTCACCTTTTAAAACTCCGTTTTTCTATGTATTTTACACCTTTTATTATGAAATTGAAAAGAGTCAATTAAAAACGCAGGAAGTTATGCATCAATTGCCCTTGCGCATTCGCCATAATTAAAAAAAAGAATTTATTTATCCTGGCGGTGCTAATCAGGATAACGGGATACTGTTTTTAAATTATTGCATTGTCATCGGTCCTTGATACTTGTGCAAAGTTTCAAAGAAATTGAATCGCTGGAAGTTGGTAAAAATTAGGCTCAAAGATTCCGTTACATAGATAGATAGATAGATAGATGGATACAACCCAAGCTAATAAAAGCGTGTTAAAAAGCATATTGTTCAGAGGCGTACTTGCTCAGCAGCAAGGTATAGTTGTTCCCCGGTTATTTCTACGCAACAAATGCCGGTCATGCAGTTTTTAGCAGACCTGCACATGTATACCTGTGCAGGGCAACTAGATCGTGTATGGGACAGACCTGTGCAGAGTGTTTGGTAGATGATAGAAAATTATTTTTTAAGTGTGACTGTATGAACTTCTTCGGTATAACGGATTGTCCCAACAAGCTACGGTACATGTAGTGTCCTTGCACAGACAGGTAGACAACTATAGGCAGTCATACAAATTATGTTTTAGCAAATAATTATAGTATTATTTTAACTTTGTTATTAAGCAGCCTACAGACGATCAATATTAATGCACAAAATTTCATATTGTACAATATTATTGACCGTTTGTGGTTTATATTGAGGGCTAATACAATATATTGTGTCAATCAAAAATAGTTTGATTTTTATTGTGCAATAGTGATTTATTGTGCTGTGTGTGGGTAATATTGCACAATTATTTCAGTTTTTAAATACGAAAAAGTAGGTATTTGTTTTACAAAAGCAATTGCACAAATGTGGGTTTAAAAGCAATAGAGAAAGAAATAAAGGTTTTTTTCAAACATGTTTCCAGCAGCTACTTTTTTCTTATCCATGTTTTAACTAGTAGTTACAAAGCAAAACTAGTTATTGTGCAATATATTAAATATAGTCATTGCGCGAATATATTGCACGGTTTGGAGACGACTAGCAATATTATTACTGTACAATATTTTGCTCAATAATATTGATCGTCTGTGGGCCCCTTTATTTAAGATACAAAATGCTCCTAACCAGAACTAGTACATCACAAGGTTAGTTTATATTTATAATGGGAATAGGTTGCGACACATCCTCAACTTTTAGGCGGTTTGAGGTCGGGGACGCAAGGAAGGGCACTCCACGGAGAAAAGTTGGCAAGACTGGGTAAAATCAAAGCTGATGATAAATCCAGTGGCGTCTAGAATTTGCGCATTTCATTTTGCATTGTTTTGGAAATGATATTTGTGGAAAAATGTAATTCCAAATGTTTTTTTATTTTAAGTAAAAAACTTACAACTCAATAATAATTAAAAACTGTTGTATAAACAGTTGTTCTACTAATACAATAAACTGTATATCTCAGGCACTGAACAACATGGCCGAAAAATGGTAGATGTGACGTCATCACACGTCAAATAAGCAATATGGCCGAATGTCGCGACTATGTATGGTGAAGGGGAGGATAACCATCTTTTATGGCGGACAAGTTGAAAAAGTGGCCATCGGAATGTAGCAAATTGGGATGGCGCTACAGGAGGAGGGATTTGGGTATTTCTTTCTATTTTTATTTTGTATCTATCTGCCCTTTTTTATTTTGTATCTCACTCTAATAATTTATGCTCATTGGTTAAAAAATCTCCTCTGGGTACTGTGGCGCCACCTTAAGTTGCTCCTTTCGACAGACGGCAGTTTATTGTATTAGTAGAACAACTGTTTATACAACGGTTTTTAATTATTACTGAGTTGTAAATCTCTTTACTTAAAATAAAAACATTTGGAATTACATTTTTCCACAAATATCATTTCCAAAACAATGCAAAATGAAATGCGCAGATTCTAGACGCCACTGGATTTATCATCAGCTTTGATTTTACCCAGTCTTGCCAACTTTTCTCCGTGGAGTGCCCTTTCATGCGTCCCCGACCTCAAACCGCCGAAAAGTTGAGGATGTGTCGCAACCTATTCCCATTATAAATATAAACTAACCTTGTATGTACTAGTTCTGGTTAGGAGCATTTTTGTATCTTTAAATAAAGGGGGCCCACAGACGATCAATATTATTGAGCAAAATATTGTACAGCAGTAATATTGCTGAGTCGTCTCCAAACCGTGCAATATATTCAGCGCAATGACTATATTTAATATGTTGCACAATAACTTAGTTTTGCTTTGTAAGCTACTAGTTAAAACATGGATAAGAAAAAGTAGCTGCTGGAAACATGTTTGAAAAAAACCTTTATTTCTTTCTCTGTTGCTTTTAAACCCACATTTGTGCAATTGCTTTTTGTAAAACAAATGCCTACTTTTTCGTATTTAAAAACTGAAATAATTGTGCAATATTACCCACACACAGCACAATAAATCACTATTGCACAATAAAAATCAAACTATTTTTGATTGACACAATATATTGTGTATTAGCCCTCAGTATAAACCACAAACGGTCAATAATATTGTACAATATGAAATTTTGTGCATTAATATTGATCGTCTGGCAAACTTCTAGCAATAACAAAGTTAAAATAACACTACAATTATTGCTAAAACATAATTTGTATGACTGCCTATAGTGTCTGCCTGTCTGTGCAAAGGACACTACCACATGTACCGTAGCTTGTTGGGACAATCCGTTATACCGAAGTTCAGACAGTTCACACTTAAAAATAATTTTCTATCATCTGCCAAACACTCACTGCACGGAGTCTGTCCCATACACGATCCTGGTTGCCCTGCACAGGTATACATGTGCAGGGTCTGCTAAAACTGCATGACCGGCATTTGTTGCGTAGAAATAACCGAGGAGTACAACTATACCTTGCTGCTGAGCAAGTACGCTGAACGGTGGTCCCAGATCGTTGCTTCTTGATATATCGAAAGCTTTTGACCAGGTGTGGCATGCCACTTCTTAATAAACTTCCCTGCTATGGTCTTTCAACTAAACTCTGTACTTGGCTCTCTAGTTACCTATCTGATCGACGTATATCAGTTATTGTGGACGGTCATTCTTTAAGCTTTCACCAAGTAAATGCTAGAGTGCCTCAGGGCTCCAGTTCTGGCACCAACATTGTTTCTTCTTCACATCAACGACCTTCTCTCGTCCACAACTAATTCCATTCATAGTTTCGCCGACGATAGTACCCTTCACTCCAGTTTTCAGGTTCCCTAAACCCATCACTAAACCTGATTTGGAAAACAAACGCAGAGCGATGTAGATATCTCTTTCTCAGGATCTTAATTTAATATTGGATTGGGGCGCCAAAAATCTCGTCCATTTGAATGCATCCAAAACACAATCATGTTCCTTGTCGCGAAAAAGTCATCAAATACTCATCCTCTACTTATGAGCGGCCAAGGTTTTACAGAGCAAAGACACCTTCGAATCTTGTGGGCGTCACATTTGAAAGTAACCTTAACTGGCATATACACATTGTATCTATAGCCACGGCAGCTTCAAAAAGCTTGGATTTCTCTTTCGAGCCAAAAGTATTTTCCCCTTCTAATTTATACACTTTATATGTGCCCCAAATCCGACCTCCTTGGAATATTGTTCTCATATCTGGGCATGGCGTCCCCCACAACCTAAGCATTCTTGATTCTATTCAAAGAAGAGCTGTTCGTCTCATTAATGATCCTTCACTTACAGAAAGGCTTCCCTCTCTTGCCCATCGTCGGGCTGTGGGGGATTTATCGCTTTTTATAGGTACTTCCATGGCTTCTGCTCTGAAGAATTGTCCAGTATAGTTCCTCCACTCACGGTTCCCAACAGAGAAACTCATGGTTCCGCGCTATGCATCCCTATACGGTCCAACTGGACGGGCCCCGAACTTCCCACTTTGTTCGTTCTTTTATCCCTAGAGTTTCTAGATTGTGGAACCTGCTGCCCGCGGAGGTCTTTCCTTTCGCCCCCAAATCTTCAAGTATTTAAGTCCCGTGTCAACAAACTTCCTCTTACCTCGCTTAAGACACCCACGGTACGTTCGTATTTAGGCTTTTAGCCTTCGTGGTTTTGTACAAAGATAAAAAAACAAAATTGCATGTAAAGCATTGTGGTAAACTTACCTGACAAAAAAGTTATATTGACAGGCTGAGGTTAAACCGCCGCTTTCATACATGGCGGTATGAATATTCGTGGTAGACTCGTCAAAAGAAACCTCCCAAAAAGGTTTTAAAGTGTTCTTATCATGAAGTCTATTTCAGTACTGGCCCAGGGACTATTAATTAGGATCGTTACAACAGAATTTATTATGCAAAAATAATTTCTATTCTACTAACTGACCTGAATATTTACTGATTTTTAGCAAAGTCAACCCGATAACATTTCTTCTTCCAATGCAACAAGCCCCTGAAAATAAAAAACCCAGTAATTCTAATCAAAAGGAGATTAAAGACGAATTGAGGTGCAATTAAATAAATTAATGACAACCTGTGTGGTAATGAGAATAGAAGATTTTACCGTATATAAAGTTACCACTTCTGGAAAAAAGCAGGCTTTAAAGGAATTTTTATGTGGTAAAGTCACAATATGTAAATAAATAATATTTATTTAAATAGTATAATTTTTAAACCTCATTTTATTTAAAGTATAAAAAGTAACCCGTATGTTTTATTTCTTAGCTCAACATAAGAGGAAAGACAAAAATTCGTCAGGTATTAATAGGCAATGTAGTACCTGTAGTGTTTCCCTAATAAAGATATGAATCACTTTCATGTTTTTGAAAGAGCCAATGTTTCCTGTAATGTTTTTGTTTGTCTCTTATAGTGTAGACTTGCATAGTTTTTGTTCGATTTAGGTTTTTAAACTGTCAATTAGGACGCGCTAAAACATTAGCACGACCTATTTCTTGATTGGTTACCAACACCCCAACTACTTATTGAC
>JACEGR010009689.1:0-24491 GCA_014170235.1 Listronotus bonariensis
CAAAGGTCAAGTTACCTTTGATTTGGTCATTATTTCTTTAAAATTTGACAGTTTGCGAATAAATTTAATAGAAATTATCAAAAATTTTCTATATATTCCTAAATACATAAGTGCATACTTATGAAGAGGATAATTGTCTCTTAGAAAAGGAGGCCCATGATTTTTGTTGCAATATAATGGCCGCGCTACAAGAATAAGTGTAAATAAAATATTTATATAAAATGATAATTTGGAAAATTTTTGATATGATCTTAGAAAAATATCGAATGCACCACATGCCTAAAGTGTCATTTTTTACTCATTCGTAAAAAACAAGTATCACTTTATGTACTTGTTTCGTAAATTACTACTAAAGGTTACATGAGCTACTTAAAAATCGTTTCTAAAAATCGGTTATTTTGAAAAACGCAAATAAGTAAGACAGGATTTTTTTTTTTCATCGGGCTATACTACTTTGAATTTAAAACGTCAATAAGTCAAATAAAAAAACATCGGTAAAATTGCTAAATCAAACGAACTTACCTGTAATGAAGTTCGATTGTAATTATATAAGTCCTCGTGAAGTAAATAAGACAACAACGTAGTCTCCTATTTCACACCGCATACCACGAATTTTAAAGAAAACAACCCGTCGTACCCCCTCCCTGTCTGTCACGAACCCCTTGGTTCCTCGACCTATCTAACTCATTATTTTAAAGTCCATCAACAGTTGTCACAATTAACAATGGGGAACGAACACGCTACAGGGGAGGGAGGGACTTATTTACTTCACGAGGACTTATATAATTACAATCGAACTTCATTACAGGTAAGTTCGTTTGATTTAGTAATTATATTACGTCCTCGTTCCGTAAATAAGACAACAACGTAGATGTTTAAAGAGAGATAATTGTGCAACTGTGGAGTAGAAAAGAAATCCTTAAAAAGTAGAAAACATTTTTATTAGAAAAACAAAAGCTTAACATAAGAAAACAACCAAGTAACACAGGTATTATAACAAATTCATAAATACAAAAATAGTTATAACTGTTAAACTAAACAAAAGATTAATATTCTATTACAAAAACATAAATTTATAACATTAATAAACTTCTCCAAATATATAATGTAATATTATATAGACTAATTAGACAGGAACATTGTCGCATCATTAAACGTTAACAAATAATGGTAAGTACCTAGGTATTTAATTGGTTATGTAATATGGCCCGCGCATAAGCATAGGTATCACAAACAGGTCGATTATAAAATTTTGCAAAGACTTTTGAACGCTCAGTCCAGCCCGCTGCAGATCTAATTATGTCTACTGATACACCTTTTCTATCCGCAAAGGACGTTGATGCATGCCTTGTTGAATGGGATGCATATATAGAGGTATCAATGCCCGATTTAGCCATGATAGTTCTAATCCAGCGAGAAATTGTTTGAGATGAAGCATTGTGATGTGGTTTTTTAAAAGTGATGAACAGTTTATTACAGCTTGAATTTCTTAAAGGTTTTGTTTTATCAATGTAAGAAAGAAGAGTTTTAGCCACACATATTTTTTCATCATCTTTATAAAAGGGTAAAGAAATTATAGGTTGTACTCTCCCTGGGCTAGAAGTTTTTATACGGTTATGAATATAGATCTGCACTCCTTGGGGTGAAGACTTTATATTGTTAAGATCAACAAGTGAGAGAGTCTGGACTCTCTGAGCAGAAACAAGAGCTAACAACATCGATAACTTATAAGAAATCTGCTGTAAGGAAATATTTTCATTATTTAACGTTCCTAAATAATTCAAAACATGTAAAGGATCCCAAGTGTTTTGATATTTGGGTAAATTGGGTTTCAAATGAAAAACACCTTTAAAAAACCTTTTTATGAGATAGTCCTCTGCCAATGAGGGACCTAAAATCTGGGCTACAGCGGATCGAAAAGAATTGAGTGTACCATATGATAACCCTTTATTATATTCTTCCTGCAAAAACTCTAAGACAATTAGAGTAGATGCAGTAAAACAATTATGATTTTTTGATAGGCAAAATTGATACCACCGCTTTAGACCAGAATCGTATTGCTTAAGAGTTGAATCAGTAATTGAGGCTAAACATACCTCAGTTGCAGTCTGGGGAGTTCCTCTTAACACTAGGCTTTGCCGGATAAGAGTCCTGCAACCAGGATAAGCTGTGGCCATAGTGGGTGCGATTGAGTTCTGTTGAACAAAAGTAAATCTTTACTAGGTTGAAAATAAAGTGGTGGCATCTTTAAGAGCAAAGAAAAAATTGGGTACCAAGGCTGCGTAGGCCAATATGGTACAACTACAATACCCTCGGCTTTGTCCCTGATGATTTTTTGAATTACCTTTAATATTATGGAGAAGGGAGGAAAAGCATAAAATTTTAAATTTCCCCAGTTTAGAGTAAAGGCATCTACTCTAAAAGCATGGGGATCTGGATGCCAAGAAACAAACAATTGACATTTAGAGTTTATTCGACTAGCAAAAAGATCTAACTCTGGGACTCCAAATTTTAAAATTAACTGGTTGTATAACCCATCCTATTTATATAGGCAATGGCTGTGGTATTATCAATTCTCAAAAGAATATTTTGATTTGTAATATTAGTGGCACAGCATTTTAACCCAAAAATGCTGCCCTTAACTCCAAGTAGTTAATGTGTTCGTTCTTTTCTTCCAAGGACCAAAACCCATGAGATCTGACATTTTTACAGTAAACCCCCAGCCCGTTAAGGATGCATCTGAAAAAATTTCTAAATGAAAAAAGTCCAACTTAATAGAATTGGAGCTATTTTCTATATGTGTTAGCCACCATTTAAGGTCATAATGTTGAGATGGAGAAACATTCATAATCTTGTCATAATCTCCTCCCGACCTCCTCAATGCCAAAAATGTTTCCCTTTCGAGAAGTTTAGTATAGACCCATCCATAACGGACAGCTGGGCATACAGAAACCAATTTACCAATAATCTGGGCAAATCTACGAATTTTGCAGCGTTTGGTCCTTAAAAGAAATCTGACACATTTTAAAAGTTGAGATTTTTTATCTTATCGGTATAAAAAGAGACATATTTTTAGAATTATAAATAAAACCTAGATATCGGCATGTCTGAGATGGGATCAGTACGCTCTTTTGATAGTTTATAACAAACCCCAATTTTTTAAGAAAATTTATAGTAACTAAAACGTTATTTTTGCATTCATTAAAAGTTTTTCCTAAAAGTAAAAAATCATCAAGGAACAGCACCGAAAGTAAGCGTTTTTCTCTAAGAAATGCTAAAACAGGTTTCATTAATTTTGTAAAAATTAGGGGTGCACAATTCAGGCCAAAGGGCATGCAATTATATTCATATAACTCCCCCTCAAATACAAATCTTAAAAATTTCTTATAATTTTTGTTTATGGCAACTAAATAATATGCATTTTTCAAATCTAAAGTAGACATGAAATAATTTTCATAAATAATATGACATACAGTTCGTTGATCTTCCAATTTAAAATGTTCGGCCTTAACAAACTTATTAAGAGATTTTAAATTTAAAATCATGCGCTTTGAACCATCAGGCTTAGGAACTAAGAAAATACTAGATATGTATTCTCCCTTACAATGATTTACTTTTTTAATGACACCAGAAGATAACAAATCCAAAATTGAATTTTTTAAATCAGTCTTTTCAGAAAATGACCAATGCCTTTCAGAAGGTGGCACCCTCTGTCTGGGTCTTCTAATAAAGGGAATTTCTAAGCCTGAGATCCAGGATAAAATATTTTTATCCCTGGTAATTTCTTTCCATCTGGGCAAAAAATTACCTAAGCGACCCACTGTGCTACCCACCTCATTACTACTGCCTAATGGTGGCGTTTGATGTTCTGGTTGGGGCGCTCCTCCAGTCTGCGACGACGGTGGTCCTGATGGTCTGTGTTGGGCTTTCTTTGGTGGTAGGGTTTTTGATGGGCCGATGGAAAAGAAGCTGGAATGTTCATGTGCTGTCCCCTTCGACTGATTCCCTTTTGTACACGTCGAGGTGGACGGTGAGAGTTTAAAGCACCCTGCTTGGCACTAGCTGGCTGCTTAAATGGAATTTTGGCCTTAGGGACTCTAGCAGGCTTTAAATCTAAGCCAGACTTTTCCAAATCCTTAGAAGCCTTTAGGCGCTCTCCAAGGTCCTTTCCAAAAAGCCATCCATCTACAGACACTTTTGTCAACGTATCTTTTAGATCTTTTCGAAGATTCAAAACTAGCAAATCCCTTCGGATTTCGGAGTATTTGTAATGTAGATCCAGAAGTAGGCGACTAGCATCACTGGCTAGTTCTATATAGGGGTAGTTCCCCCCTTCTTCCAAAATAAGTGAAGTTGTTAACTGCTCGAGCGCAACAGCACCAATCTGATTCTGAAAATTAACCAGGTTCGAGTCTCTTCGAGCCACCTGCTCATTAATCACTGAAGCAACTTCCGGATTTATTAATAGGGCTCTTTAAAGAAGTACAATTTTGTGGACATGGGTATTTATTTACCAAATCTTTAACTGATTCGTCAGATAAGCCCTCTGTTAAAATAAAAGACCATCTAGAGGCCAGGTCTTTGTGGATATTAGCCCCTAATACCTCTGGAGCAGGCTGTTCATTTCCTAAAAGTGCCAAGATACTTGGATCTAGGGCCAAACGCTCCTCTTCTGTAATAGAAGAAGAAAACTAATTATACTTCTTGCTATAAATAAAGTTAAGTACAGTGTACTTTTTTTAAAAACATATTGCCATAAATATGTCACAACTCATTTACATAACAGACAAGGGCGTAGTTGCGAATCTAAAATATGCCATAATATTTCAGAAAATTGCAACAAAATTTTGTAAAAAACACCATAATTAATAACAAAATTTAAATGCCCAAACATGTAAAATATACCATAATATTTTACAAGTAGTAAGTATATATTACTGTTTTCAGGTAAAATATGCCATAATATCTCACCTCAGTATAAAAACCTACTATTTTTGGAGTAGAATATACCATAATATTCTATCATAAAGGACCTAAGTATGAAGCGAATACTCCCTAATACTTATTTAACGCAAAAAACCAAACTAAATAAAACAACATTTACCTGAGCATGATTCCAAAGGTAAAGCACATTCAGACTTATTTCGTTCTGACTTCTAGAGGCCAATAAACGACCCTTTTGTCCCCTATTGTCGGCAGGCGCTTTAGCCAGGTGTTAACCTGCTATAAAATTTGAACGGAACAGGGTGGAATTTACTTTTTTATAGGAAAAAATAGAAACACATTGATAATCACATATTTTATTATTAATAGGAACAAAAATATTATTTATAAAATATACCTAGGGATACTATAATTTATTTTTTTAAACATTGTCATCACGTGACTAACTGACGACTTTCTAATAGCGTTTTTCGACATCGCTTTCGTTTATATTGTCGTTTAATGTTTATGGAGAATGACAAAGAAAGAATATAATTTACTTTTCGTTGATCATTGCGTCAAAAAGTCACGTCATGGCAATGTTTAAAAAATAAATTATACCTACTTAGTCATTTAAAAAAATAAATAAATAAAAAGCTTTTAAAAAATATACAATATAAAATGAAAAGTATCTAAAAATATTACAACTTATAATTATTATTAGGACCTATTCAATTAAATCAGTGTCACTATCACTATCATCCCCTAACTGTATAATTAACTCCTTAACATTACTTGAAAGTGTGGTATATGATTGTTCAACTTTAATTACGTGATCTACACTGTTGCTCCAACTATTTACTGGTATTTTATCTATTTCCCTGGTGATAATGCCTAATACAAAACTATTTAAAGTCGGTGAACTGTTGTTTCATCTAACTTGCGATTTCAATTGATGCCAAATATGTTCTATAGGGTTAAAAATGCAGTGATATGGTGGAAGCCTTAAAACTGAATGTCCCATGCTATTTGCAAACTCATCACAAACATATTTTTTCTCTATATTAAAACATTTTAATACTTCAAGTAATTGTTTTTTTGAATAATTTTCATGAAAATAAATATCATTGGCGTGCATAAATTCTTGAATAATTGCTTTGGTGTCACTCGAACAAGGGTGTTTGTTTAATTGCCTACTATGATAGCTAGCGTTATCCATAACAATAACACTTTGAGGAGGAATATTGAGAATTAACTTATTTTTAAACCAGTCTTCAAATAAATGTGCAGTTGTGTCGTCATGGTAGTCAAGAGAAGAGTCTTTTATATTTTTTGCACTCAGTGATAAAGCATTTGGAACCCATCCGTCTTTTGATCCCGCATGTATAATTGTTATCCGCTTACCTCTGTTGGATGGTGCTTTTGTGTTACATTTACCACTTGAATCGTCCCAACCTTTTGATGGCGTGTCATGGGTATCGTACCACGTTTCATCCAAGTAAATGATCGACCTTCCTTGACTTCTATACATATCTATTTTCGTAAGATATTCTAATCTCCATTTCCGTAGTCGTTGCGATTCCATCAGCACTTGTTTTTTGTCGATCTTCTTAAATTTGAATCCTAGTTTTTCACAGTCTTCCACAATGTTGTTCTGCCACACTGTATGCCACTTTCGTCCATTTCTAGTCTCTTCATTAAGGTGTCCAATGTTGGTACATTTTGCTCTTCATACATTTTATAGATTTTTCGTCGAATTAGGTCTTTATCACTTACATCAAGTTTTGTGGCAGTACCAGAATCGCATCTTTTCTTTTCTTGACTATCGGTTTTTTAACAATATCGCGTATGGTAGACTTTGGTATTTTCGTTAACCTGCACGTTTCTTCCAAAGCTGCTTGTATGGAAACATCGTTTCTTAAAGTTGAATATACATTCTTTACAATTTCTTTAGCATCAACAGAAAGATGCTTTCTCTTGCTGCTTGCTGTACTACTTGCTTGCTGCTCGTTGTCGCTTGCTTCATCGTCAGATTCACTCCACGTTCGCCACATTTTGGAAAATACTAAGCCATTTACTGTTCTAAGGACATAAATATACCCAAACTCCTTTTAAAACATTCAGGTAGGTATAGGTAATTAAGGTATATTGGGTTTACCTTTATTTTTATTACAATTGATTTTTGCCTACCGAAATTTATTTTTAAGGTACCTACCTGTACCTATTTATCAAATTACACAAAAGGCCAAGTAGTTTTCATTATACCTTTACTTAATTAGGTAGGTAACCATATTATTCTTATTATTTCCTTAAAAATTCAAATTGTAATAAAAGTTACCTAGTACCCAAAATTATGTTTAGAAATACTAACTACATACCTCTTTACACATTTTTACATATTTTTAGACAATTTATATCTATCTATCAATATTTCAATTGCTTCTCAATGTAAAAGTAAAAGTCCACTCCGGCCCTGCCGGCCGGTAGGAAGATTTATTGGAGGCAATATAATCGAAGTCCTTAAGTCAGAACGATATAAGAATGAATACAGTTTACCGGATTACTTGTACTTGGTTTATTTTTAGATGCCTCGGCTGCTAAAACCGATAAGGGTATTTCATCTTCATCAGAATTACATGGATTCTCAGGTGAACTAAGAGTTTCAACATAATCGCCCGCGTCCCTCTCATTGTCGGGTTGCTGCCTACCCGTATAAAACGAATGCATCATCGACGACGCCGCTGACGCAGATGGAACCGGCGATAAGGCTCTATTTTGCCTATGACGACCCTTTTTTACAGCCAAGCGCTTCTTTAGTTTGGAAATTTTCCACTGAATGTAATCATCACTATCAGAGTCCGAACTGGAATAACGTCTCTTCCTGTTATCAGACATGATAACAAATCACAATCTATAGTATTTACACGTAAATATTGCACTAAAAATCAGAAAATTTTGAACAAAACGAAAAGTTAAAGCGGGTGAGATACGCGGCGAACGGCACGAAAAAAGAGAATGAGTTAGATAGGTCGAGGAACCAAGGGGTTCGTGACAGACAGGGAGGGGGTACGACGGGTTGTTTTCTTTAAAATTCGTGGTATGCGGTGTGAAATAGGGAGACTACGTTGTTGTCTTATTTACGGAACGAGGACGTAATATAATGTCTGGTAATTTGACTTTGCAGCACACTATCTTAAATAAAATTTATATACCAACTCTAGCAAACGCCTCTGCAGGCGCTATTCTTGACCATTCTCATCTTTCGGATTGCTTCTATCTTATGGAGATTTATGATAGGATGCGAGAAATCGCGAAAGATGCGAATGACCAAGAATAGGGCTCTTGAACGACTGCAACATCTTGTAACATTATTTAGAACTGAATTTTGCATTGAATCCAAGCTTATTTTTTGAAAATGCGATATCACTCCTTCAAGTTCTCCATATCAATATGAATGTTTTAATAAATGGTTGTAGAATTAGACTGATAAGTTTATTAGGGTAATTATTTAAATTATAAAGAATTTATATCTTAAGATAGGAAACACTTTATATTTTTAAAAATATAAGTAATTATTCACTCCATGATGTTACTTTTCGCTCGCTATTCGCCTACAACTCGAGTAGTAAACTACATCCATGTGAATCAGTTTCGTAGCGTGGGTCGAAGGGCGGGAGGGGGAACTATTATTGGGGCGGCCTAACTTTTCATAGAGCAGTATACTAATAAATATTTTTTGCTGGCAACAAGACAAGTACATTAAAATGAGTTATGTACAAATAAAAATGTGAATTATTTAATAGTCCTTTGGTATCAATGTTATCATACCACGCTATTAATGAAAACTACATAATTTGATTTTTCTTTTTAAATTTTTTAATTAAAACATTATTTTTTTAATTTTTAAAATATAAATGAACATTTTTTAAAACATGTTTTTGTTAAAACAAATGTAAAATACAACTTAACTAAAATAAAACGCACTTTAATAATAATAATAATAATAAAGGTCTTTATTTGTACACTAGTATAACAAAATACAATTAAAAAATAATTATTTCATACCTGCCGTGTACAAAAAGGCGAGGTTCAGTTCGACAGATAACAGTATCTATCGACTGTTCAACTAACCCGAAAAGAAAAACTAAACTAAATAAAGTAAGTTACAAAGCTAAATTTAAAAAAGAAAACAAAAATTCAAAATTTTAAAAATACATTTAAAACCTATTAAAAAAAAATACATCTAAATGCTGTTAGAGACCTACCGATTACGCCCCGAAAGACGCCCTAGAATGAACCGCTTAAAACCTATATTAGACATTTCGAAAATATCTTCTGAAAAGTTATTCAAGTGCTTGGCCACAAAATAAGAAAAAGACCGTTCAAATAATGCAGTGCTATGAGCTGGAATTGTAAGTTTACCCTTAAACCTAATATTTATATTATGAATGTCAGTACGAAATCGAATCCTACGATATAGGTACGGCGGTGACTTATTTATTATTATTTTGTGACATAGGCAGAGCAGATGAAGGTAACGGCGATCACTCATAGTAAGCCAACCAGATTCAACAAAAGCATTGCCTATTCTTTCAAACTTGCGTATTCCAAATATAAGACGAATACATGAATTCTGTAATTTTGAATACGACCAGCCACTCTAGCGGTAATACAAGAACCATACACAACGTCGCAGTAGTTTAAATGTGACAACACCAATGCATTACATAACATCAATTTCAGATTTCTATTTAGTACATGTCGATGCTGAAATAGCAGTTTAAGGTTTACGTATGCCCTTTGCAAACACAAATTTATATGATCTGCAAATCTTAGATCCTTTAAAAATTTATAAATATAAAAAAACAGTTTTTAAAATATTTTTCTGCAAAAACAAATACAAAATAAAACTTAACTAAAACAAACACACTTTAAAAACTTGCAAATATAAAAAACGATTTTTAAAATATATTTTTGCGAAATCAAATATAAAATAAGACTTAACTAAAACAAAACGCACTTTAAAAGTTTTAAATTAAACAAATATTTTTAAAACAAAAGACGCCTGCTCTTGACTCTTCTCATTTTATCCAGTGATGCCAACTTGGGGTTTTTCCCCTAAATTTAGGGGGAAGAATTTGAAAAAGGGATTTTTAGGGTGAAAAATTTTTAGGGGATTTTTAGGGTGAAAAATTTTTAGGGTTCAAATAAGTGGAATGGGTTTTTTAGGGGTAAAATGTCTTTGGAGTTTTTTTCTGTATTAAAAAAATCGACAAAAGAATTGTGGACTACTTCTTTTGGTTTGGAGAAAAAAGTAAATTTTGTATTTTAGGAGTTTTTAACGTAATAACGTGATTTTAGGGGTTTTCTATTAATGGAGGACCTTTTTTTGCTGTTTAAAATTTATTTGTCACAAAAACAAACACGATTTTGTTCTTTAGGGGAATTTTGGGGGAAATCACCTTACGTTTGGGGGTTAATATTTTTCAGAGTTGGCAACACTGATTTTATCTAAAACTGTGTCAAAGTCAACATCAAGAGCATAATCTGACTCGATGCTTATTAGGGCTAAATCGTTTAGCCTCTGTTTGCCAATAGTGGTCCTTTGTTTTGACTTTATTTTGCGTAAACGACTAAATGACCTTTCAGCGCCGGCGCTATTAGTTGTAATGATATAATTTAAAAGTTTTCTTGCATGCAATTTTTTCTTCCTGCCATTTTTAGATCTGCGCACGCGCACATTGGAGCAAATTTTAAAAGAAAAGAATGCGCGTAAGCAGATCAAAAAGTTGCAGCAAGAAAAACTTGCATGCAAGAAAACTTTTGAACTGTAAAAACAGCTTTAAATGTGGCAATATTTCCTCTGTTTCTAGTTTATTTCCATTTTTAACTTCGGTCATGAAGTTGCAAAACAATTTTTATTCATCTACGATTTCTAACGATAAATCATTTTTATAAAAGTTAAGCAGTGTCACAAAACAACCAATATTTTTACTTGTTGGGTGTAAATTTTTACTAATAAACAGTCAAATTTTTATAAATCAATATAAAATCTTCAAACCGTGTTTCCAATGTTTCAATAAGAGTATCCAAAGCTACGTAGAATATGGTGATCATAAATTTTTGTTCTGCTTCTTCATGTTGATAGTCGCTTTGAACTTCATCACAAAAAATTTTTGTTTTTCTTTTACGTTTTTCGACAAAATCTTTAGTGGTTCTACACTGTTGAAGCTTCAGCTTCAGTTTTTAACTGCAAAAATGTTTCGTCATTCTTAAGGAAATTAAATCTTCTTGGCAGCGTTGATTAGATGAACTGCCGTCTTAAAATTCATATTGAGTTATTTTTTTCTGTTTTAATTATTAATAAAATTTTAAATACTTGCTGAAGCCCTCCCAGGAAAAAATTATGGGTGTGCCACTGGTCGAGGGGGCGCTTAAACAAATGGGACGGGGGAGTAGCCGCCCCCCTGCCCCCAGCACGATACGCCACTGATGTGAATAACACAACAATCATTATATGCTTATTAAATAATGTACGATTATATCCTTTCAAAATGTTGTGACATCAAATACGGGTTATAGATTTAGTTCAGATTTATTAACCTCTGATTAAATAACCAGAAATTTATTTTTTTTATTTAATTTTACGATATTTTGTGTTTAGTGGCTTCAACTACTATATTCCTTTTAACTTGTACAAATTTTCCCATTTCCCAGCCATTTCTAGAAAGCAGTAGTTAATCTAGTTGCTTTATGTGGGCCAATGGCGCAACTGGACGCCGGTTTTGGGGGAGGGGGCTTAAGCCCCAGTTTTTAATGTATATGTATACTGTATAAGCAATAGGTAAAGGTATATTGACCAGTAAAGCAACAACAAAGGATGTACATGAGTCATCCAATTCGAAATGTTTACATGCCGGTATTCACGTTGTACTGTCTCTTTTCCTCGCATTACCTTCGTGTTATGTTATTTAGCTGATTCGGTATGTGTAAATGCCGAAAAACACATACAACAGCAGTATCACACTGACGTTGTTTTTGACGTCAGTTTACCTTGCCTTATTTTTGCTTTAGTAAAATTAGGCTGAAAGAACATAGCTTATTAAATAAAGGAAAATCAAAGCAAATTCGATATACCGGACCAATAAAAAAAAAGCTCAATATCCTGGTGTCGATTTAAATCTACAGACATAAAAAATTGACCAATAAATTTAATTAATTGCCAAACCAACCTAAGAAATTCCACTTTAATACTCATTCTCATCATATAAATACATAGATAAACTATAGTTAAGGTTAACTGTAGTCATATACAGTGAAGAAAAAAATGTTTTATTTACCTGCATAATATCGTCTGTGGTCTCCGCAAACCTTGTAAGTGCCAAAGTAAATTTTTTTAATTGTTTAAATTAAAAGATTCTTTTAAGAAATATTTTTCTGAGAGTGCAAGGTTTGACAATATGGCAAATTATTATTTTTATAAAAAAATAACGCTTACGAGGTTTGCGGAGAACAACCACAATATGTATAGTTAGACCCATATTTATTTCATTCTGAAAGCGATGCCGCCAAGTACACAAAAAATGATAAAGCAAATAAACCCTTTTGTTAACAATGAATTATTGCAGCAAAAAATATTCAACCCGACGACTACGCCACGCGTTACAGGTTTCATGGTACGCCAGAGACGAAACAAGAGGACGCTTTTTATGTACGTGATACGTGTTTTGGCAATATTTTTATTTATTTATCTAAAAAATATGTAATCAGGCTCTGTCAGAGGCTATGTGCTTTCGAAAAAGTTTGTTTACTTTATCATTTTTTGTGTACTTGGCGGCATTGCTTATAGAATAAAATAAATATGGTCTTAACTATACTATCACAAAATAATTACTTTGTGAAAGGGACTTCTTAATTTAGTATTTTGTTAGTTTACGTTTATACTACATGGGTGTCAAAATTTATTGAAAACGCGTTTTGGTACCATCACCTGGTGTATTATAAACATAAAAGAGCGGTCAAAACAGTTTAGTGTAAGATCCGAATAGTAAGCGACCTTCACCCATCTCTTTACCGAATAAAAACCGATTTATATTAAAGATAGTATTTCAACAAAGTTATTATTATGGCGTTTTTCTTAAAGATTATGGTCATGGCTATAAATAATTAAAAAATAATAATACATTTTAAAATATTTGACTCACCCTGTATAATGTCCATTTATATTTTTTTATTCTACCCATCAGTACTAATAAATTACCATTTTTTTCTTTGATTTTATAAATGAGCCTTGGGAAGTTTTTAAAATTTAAAATTTACAAAATTATTACAATTTTGTATTGTTTAAAAATACATGTTTTATTAACTAGCATTAGCATGAATTTAAAAAAATAGTGGTTGCTAATATACAGGGCGTGTCAAGAATTTTGACGTTATTTTTTAAAAATAAATATTGCCTTTACCATAATTTTTAAACAAAATATTATTTGGCTTTTCTCCAGAATAAAATTAAAAAGTTTAACATTTAAAAAAATATATTTTAATTTTTTAGGCTACCCTATAGCAATTACTTTCTTTATATACTATGTTTAATATAAACAGTATTCATACAGTAAATAGATGGGTGAAGATCGCTTTCTATTCGGATCTTGTACTATTTTGAATAAAATAGTTTTAGGTCAATAAACTTGTTATAGGAGTTGTATAGGAGTAACTTAAAAGATTGAATAATGAAAATTAAATTAAATTTTATATTATTAGGATGAACATGTTAATGAAATTGTCGCACATCTCTGTTGTCAGAAAACTGAGTTTTAAGAAATGGAATACACTTTGAGCTGTGACTATATTTTAAGCAGCTGTATACGAGACTTGATTGTGTTTGTATTGTAAATATTGTATATATTATATTAATTGTAATGGTAGTAATAAAGAAAATACTGTAACCATGATAGTCTGTGTATAATGTTTTTTCCTTCTCTTATTTCAACATACAGTGTGGTCTAGTTGCGTAGCTAGGACTGAGCGAAGAGGGCTGACGCCCACAGCCTCGCATTTAAAGAAGCCACCAGATTTAAATTTTACGTTTATTCTTGAATTAAATAAAAACTTAAAAAATGTTTGCCTCACTCATTGCAGTCAACTTACTGCGTTTAAGACGTGATACGTGATTCAAGATAGCGTCAAAGTTGGGTAGTATTCAAATACTCGGTATTCTGAATCGTATTCAGAATATATTGGGCTGCTATTTGAAATCATCTGTGTGTTTGGTATTCGGTATCCGGTAGAATACTTTTTTGGTCAGTATTCGGGATTTTGACCCAAAAGTTAAAAAATATTAAGCGAGGACCTTTTTTTTTAGTCTACTAGTCCTCTTAAGTATTTATAAATATCCAATCCTGGTAGTCCTGAATTCTGAATTTTTAAATACTTTTTTTCTAGGTGTTTGAATATTTAGTATTTCAATACTTTTTTTCTAGGTATTCGTATTCATATTTCAATACCAAGTTTCAGTATTTAACCCAACTCTGGTAAGTGTAGCAGAGTAATACAAATGGCATATCTTCTTTGGTTCTTAGGTTAAAATCAAATTTTATGTAGTGTGTATAAGTGTATGTTGTGTCAAAGCATGTTTTGTAAGATAGATTTATTGGTTAGATCTTGGCAACGATAAAAAAGGAGCCTTGCCGATGCGACTTTGCCCACATCTATATTAGTTTACGCTACGCCACTGATTAAAATTAAGAACATATCCAATTCGTCACGTGTTTATATAAAAAGGTATGAGTATTAGAAAAATTTACCTAAATTCTTGAGATAAATTCGATCATTTAGCACTATCGCGCCTGACACTTTTATAACCTTATAAAATTTCAGATCAATTCAAAAAACATAAACTCAAGTATTTTCTTATACAGTGTGGACGTAAAAGTCTCCCCTGCTAACTTTTGTAGCCTTATTTCTTTAAAATAAAATTTGGGTATGACTAATGGGAGGATATAAACTACTTTTTGACGTAAAAATAATAGTTGCAACAATCAAAATGGCAGATGGGCGCCATCTTAGGAAAAAAATTAAATTGAAATGGGTCTTGTGGCATGTTATTTTAAAGCCCCTGACGAGTACTTTACAACTCAAGAATAAAAGTCAATATCTTCACCTATTACAAAATAGCAGTACTTTAAAAATTACCCAATTTTCTGATTTGGTTGGCCATATTTCCGAAGCTAACAAAGTTAGATATAGTACCTAATATCGTATTTTCTCAAAGCTCTCTTAAATATATTTTATTGGTAGATAAATATACAGGGTGCTTTATTAAAAAAATAAGTACTTTTTGTCCTACCCTGTATATTATTATCAGTGCCACCGCTAGAAAGATATTTAAAAGTGCCTTAAGAAAATACCATATTAAATACATCTAACTTCATTCGTTTTGGAAATATTGCTATCCAAATCAGAAATATCGGTAATTTTTATAGCACCGGCATTTTGAAATAGGTAAAGATATTGACTTTATTATCTAGAGTTATAAAATACTCGTCGGGAACTTTAACATGATATGCCACCAGACCCCCTTTTCCATTTAATTTTTTTCCTTAGACGGCGCCCATCCGCCTTCTTGATTGTTGCAACTATCATTCTTACGTCAAAAAGTAGTTTATATACTCTCATCAGTCATACCCAAATTTTATAAAACAAAAATGACGGGTACATAAGTTAGCAGGGGACTAGTTACGTCCACACTGTATAACTACTTGACAAGCTTTGAAACTTTTCAATTGATCTAAAACGTCAAAAGTATGAAAGATTCATATTATCTGCAAAACAATTTAGTTTTTAAAAGTCACACATAATCATAGGTGACTGACCCTACTCCAGGGACTACCGTACTTTTGATATTTACAGAGAAGCATAATTGACTACATTTGTACGTCGGGCTACCGTAGTTTTAATAATTCAGCGTCCTCCATTAGAGAGTAGCATAAGATTCACCATTGCAGCAATTGAGCGCCATCTACTCATTGGTGAACGAACTATTTATAAAATATATAGTTTCCTGTTCTATCGATAGAAAGAAAAACTAAAGTCTTTTTTAAACGGACTATATGGAAAAAAGTATTGATATTTTGTTTAGACAACATCTTTCATCTTTTTTCATTACTTTAAAAATATATCTTTATCTTTCTCTACAAATACAGTTTTATAAACAATTTTTTATGTTTATTTGTTTATGTTAACCTTTAAAAGAACATTTTTTCTTTTCATTTTTAAAAAATAATCTTTTTTTTTAGTATAAGCTACAAAATAATGTAAGTTGACCTATTGCTAGTCCTTTACGGTAATAATTAGCCAGTAGTTTTATCGTGATTCAGCGTATTTTCTGTAAACATCTTTAAAACATCAGGATTTGGTATGAACAATTTTTTTTTGGGGAACTCCACATTACAGTTTGTTTTAGAAGTGAAATAATGCTATTTTCGAAACTGTGGATACCAAAGCAACTTTAATATTTTATTCCCAATTGATTTTTAGCTATTTTCTAAGCAATATATTTGTTTTTAGATCATGCGTGCAGGACAACTATGTATGTATCAGTTGGGTAACTTGTTCTGGATGTACAAGTCAGTCTCCCGTTATCTTCTTGAGTGAAAATCCTGTTTTGCAAGCTTTCCATAGTTTTATTTGTAAAAAACAGCAAATGGGATGACACCAGTAGACCACCCTTCAATTTTTCATTCAAAGGATTTTATTTAACAAACAAAACCTTAGACTCTAGAAGTGTAGTAAGGACTAGGACTATCGGACTAACATTTGTTAAGAATAAGGTATTAATGTGTTTATTATTAGTAGCTGGTAAAAACTAGGGATCGACCGTTAAGATCTTTTTGGCCGATACCGATATTAGCATGGCCGATACCGATATATCGGCAGACTTTTTTATTACTGATATTTTGCTATAAAAATAAATCAAGATCATATAAGACACTGATTTCTTTTTGAAAATAGTCAATAAAAATATACCCTTACCATTAAATTTGGTTTAAGCAAAATACACTAAAAAAAAGAAAAAATAAACGTGAAATTGACTCAACGTTCCGTGAACCCCAAATTTAGTAATGCTGAGCTCCCGTCGACTTGCTACCGTTTACAATTTAGTCCGACTCGATTAGGGAATACCTAACCCGACAGAATCATTTGCATCTGGAGATTATCTGCAACTAACTTACTTGCGGTGTTGCCTGTTTAGTTTTGGTTAGTGAAAGCTAGTATTTCCAAATACTTACCTTATGATATGAATCTGGCAACACCGCGGGCGCAGTAGCTGCATAAAAACTCTAGAAGCTAGTGAGTGAAAGTCAATTCAATAATTGTTAACTTTTTGCATTTTCAGAAATTTTTGTTTTTTTTTTAAATAATATATCTACTTACAACTTTGTTTGTTTAGTAATAAGTTTTTGTGTTTTAATTTCCCTAATCTTGACTTGAAAATTCTTTTTCCATTCCATTCCTCTAAGTCATGGAGCAAATTAGTTTGTTCAGAATTGATTTTTGTATAATTAAAAAATAGATTTCACAATTATTACTGATTTTGGCCTTGATTTTGGTTGATACCGATATAGGCCGATATTGCACTTTCTATGTCGGCCGATACCAGTATCGGCGATGATTGCCGATGTTGCCGATATACCGATACTGATATCGGTATCGGTCGAACCCTAGTGAAAACCACTCGCCATTTAACCAAACTAGCTCTTAGAGTTGTGAAATTTGTAAAAAATAGCTAGTGCTTTACTTAAAAAAGCGTAAAATAATGTACTTACACTAGTTATTGAAGATACAAATATAGATATAATTTTACAATTAAATGTTGCTATAAATTTTTATCGAGATTTGGTCATTTATACGTAAACATTTCCCAAAACATCAGATTTAATATATGAGCAGTTTTAGTAGACTTCAAAAAGGAAGTTATCATTTCATCCCTATGTTTTTTTATTTATTTATTTATTTGTTCTACAGTTGCTACAATAACTAACCATTTACAGAACAACACATAATATGATATTATGCAAACCTAACCTAAGAAAAAAAAATCAAATGTAAATAACATTACACTTGGCTTACACATAACATAGGTACATTAATCAAAGAGCATCACTCATCCGTAGTAAATAAAATTAATTTTAATTTAGCTTTAAATTAACTCTTCGATAGATTAAATATATCTATGCTCTGGCAGTGTCGATCATGCAGTTGTTGCATTCTATATAATGGGGCACTTAAAGCTAGATTTGATCTTGTCCTTCTACAGTAAAATGTCTCATAACATCTTCTATTTAATCTTGGTACTCTATAGTTTTGGTTATTTACCATATATGCATTATCAACTAAATTGTGAATAAGCCCATGTAAATGAAGAAGACTTATAAAAATACGCTTTTTTCCAAAAAGGAACAATATAATAATTTCTTAAAAATTCCCGAGCATTGTATAGATATGTACCTGTTTCCCGAAAGTATTTGCATTTTAAATAGCGACTTTGTACCGTTTCTAATAAATATTTGTATTTACTGTAGAAAGGGGACCAAACTAGTGCACAATATTCTAATTTAGAGCATACAAGGTAGCTGTAAAGCAAGTCTATAGCTGCAAATGACTTAAACAAACAGGTATTTCGAATAATGTATCCCAACATTCGATTTGCACTCTTAATTTGTGACAATATATGCTCAACAAAACTTAATTTACAATCATAAGTAACACCAAGATCCCGCACACTAGTTTTCCGATTAATCACCACGGAGTCAATATCATAATCAATGTTCAGAACATTTATATTTCGCGTATATATCATAATACAGCACTTTGATACATTAATACACAATTTATTCAATTTACACCAGCTATTAATTCTATTTATATCATCCTGCAACAATTGGCCATCCTCAGGTGTATACCTCTATAAACTCTAAAGATCAGTAAAAGCACAAGGACATGTAATTGATTAATTGACATTAGGGGGTCATGGTTAGTTAAATCTTTTATTATTTTTTTATTTAATTTGTGCAAAACTGTAACATTGGAGGGTCATAGTTAGTTCTGGTTTTTTAAATCTTTTTTTTAAATTGTTTTATTATGAAATTAAAAAAAAAACAAAACGTAAAAATGTATAAGAGAATAATGAAGGCTATTTCTTTATATTAAATGTGGCTAAAATTATCTCTGGTGACTTTATAGAAAATTTAAATGTCGATACAAGTTTACAAGGTAGTTTAAAAAAATATGCCCCAATCACATCTGTTGATGTAGAACGAAGCTTTTCTGTTTACAAATATATGTACTCAGAACCAAAACATAAGTATTTATTAAAAAAATTAAAAGCATTTAATTGTTTTTTTTAATAATTAAGTATAAATAATAATATTTATATTTACTTTAATTTTTTCGTAAATACCATGTCGGTATTGAAGATATGTTCTGTATTGGTTTGGCGGATTCATTTAATAGATGTTATTTATTTGGGTACACGCCAAGTCAGATTAAAAACCAAAAAGTTCAAATTTTTTAAAAATAAGTAACTAAAAAACTAAAAGTCAACGTGGAATAAGGACTCCCTTAATAAGTTTAGTGCCTGGCTTTATTTATGCCCGTTATAGGTCGTGCCTTATTTTGGTCTTATTTTAACTTCGGAACTGTTTGTGTAACCGAACGGCAGTCGACCAGATAATCGTAAAATTTTTAGAGGTTATAATACTTAAAACACGCTTGTTCAAATGTTTTTCTGTAATTGTATTAAACAAAAGCGTTTCCCATTAAATAGGAAAGAAAAATCACCAATCGCTAACTGTGTTTTATGACTTTTAAACAAAAATTGTGTCCACTTTTTTATGAGTACAGTCACTATTTAAATAAGGCGGGTATAAATAATACGTGGTCCTATTAAGGCAACTTGCAATAATTCTTTATTTTCCATAAATATCGTGATATTTACAATCCCTGAGAATTGGACAGTGATATCGGCAATGTTGCCAGGTTTTTAAGTTTTGCGCTACACGTCATATTTTTGTTATCTTAAATGAAACGCACCATTTATTTTGATTGCAGTGAAGTGGGCATGTCAAATTTAGTATAATTTTAAATCATATATTCAATATCAATCTATATTTAAGACAACACCGCATTGTCATTAAAATGTGTAAAACCCCCAGATACCGATTTTTTTAATGCAGCTTTAGATTTTTAAAGATATTTAGGCGCGAACATACTATTTGCTGTCAATGTAGGGATTTATAAACTTATTAAAAATTACGGCGAATTTAAATAAATGAAAAAATTACGTGCTGCAAAAAATAGGAAATCTGGCAACATTGTCGACATCACGGTTTGATTCCACAAGCACTTAACCATTTAATACCAAATTTGGAAAATGCAGCTTTAGCGCTTTTAAAGATGATGTACTTTTTACTAACTGTAAATGTAATAGGCAAACCGAACATAATATTTTATGTTCCAAAATTTTAAATTTTTACTTATCCATATTTTTAATTTTAAGGAGGGCAAGAAAAAGACGATAACCAAAAGGACTGGCTCTTTTCTCCAGGACCATTAACCATGTATCCTCGGTATGGACCCTGGAGCTGGAAATATACCTGTCAGGTAGAGACTTGAAGGAGCTGCTTGAGTTGTCCAAAGCTGACTTCCTGGTGCTGTCTTCTTCTACGAAATCTTAGTTTTTCTACTACTATACGTAAATTTGTAATATTATACTCTATATTGTTATTAAATAAACATTTTCAATAAACTGCAATAGTGGTTTTATTTTCCTAAAAATCAGGAAAAAATATCGATTTGGCAACAAGGTGTAATAGGAGCAAAAGCAAAAAATTTACCTATTGAATTTCTGTTTTGCCAATATAAAAACCTTATTTTATCACATATTTTTGTCAAGGTCTTTTGAAGGACGTTTAGGTCATTTCAAGGTCGTTTAGGTCAGTTCAATGTCAAACCGGTAAATTCGTCTAAAAATTGTTTTTAGGTTTTTAGTCAAGGTCATTTCAAGGACGTCTAGGTCATTTAAAGGTCATTTAGGTCATTTCAAGGTTAAACTTGAAATATTTTAGAAAAATAAAATTTAGATTTTAGTCAAGGTCATTTCAAAGTCATTTAGGGGTCATTTTAAGGTCATTTGAAGGTCAGTTGGAGGTCAAACTTGGAATTTTGTCAGTAAAATCATATTTAATATTCAGCAAATGTCATTTCAAGGTCGTTTAGGGGTCAATTCAAGGTCATTTGAAAGTCAGTTCAAGGTCTAACTTATTACAAAAATGTTTTAGAATTGTGGGACATGTAGCAACTCTTTCTGTTTTTGACAAAATGACGACGGTAAAATATAAATTAAACATTGAAAAGTGTCGTTCACCATTTTGTCAAGAATTTGATTGACTTTTTTCAAAGCCAAAAAGGACTTTGTGAAAGTAAATTAAACTAAAAGAAATATTTTTATAATATTTATTTAACTTCTGAATACGTACAATAGCAAAAGAATATAAAAAAGCAATAGAATAGCATCCTAGTTCTTTGGGTGGGTGTACAATGAAACCTTTAAGAAAGAGATCCTGTTTTTCATTAGCTGCCACCTGAAAACAAAAGTATTATTAGTAAAGTACTTAAAAATTGTAATCGCAATTACAGTTTACACACAAAAAATTGCTAAATTTTTTGGGTCATAGATTTTCACGACTTGATGGAATTACTAGAGCGGCAAACTATATGTAGAGTGTACAAGTGTGTACAAAGCTGACCAAAAATTCTGTCGAACTTAATGTATAATATGGCTAATCTAAAAATAAGAGCAAATAACTTTTTCGCGTGGTAAAAACATGAAATTATTAATGTTTTACTTTATTTATATTTTACCAATGAAATAATTTTAAAGCAAAAAAATATTGTTACTTCATGGCGTGTCACTTCGCCACCGCCTCCAACTTGAAGGGGGAAGGGGCCTTGCAAGACCTATCTCCTAGGATGTTCGTTATTTCCCAAATAGATTTTTTTTTGCGATCGCCCCCTGAACTTCTAGTTTATAGCCTAAAATATATACAATGTAAAAATGCTCTTAATTCCTGATTTAAGCCGTGACGAAATCATGTTGCTTTTCCTATTTAAATAACATGGAATTTTTTTACTTTTTTCTTTTATTTATTTTTCTTAAACACAAATAAATGGAAAAATTTACTCATTGCATATTTTGATGGAAAATTTAATGCTCTACCAAAAAGTTCTCTTACGAACTTTTGATTAAGTCACTCCTTTCAGAGTTATTAACCGTTAAACGTTTAGTTAAGATTAAGTTGTGGCCATTCTGGGAAATTTAATAATAAACCGGCATGTTTTAAATAAAACACTCTGTATATTACATCACCATTAAATAGATATTTTAAAGAGCTTTAAGAAAATACCACATTTGATATGTCTACTCTTATAGTTATGTAGTCTCTATCTCTTATTATCCTATCCAATAAGCATTAAAAATAAGGGTAAGTTCGTTTAGGGATGTCTATTTCAAAAATATACAGGTTCAGTTAAATAACATAATATATAGGCAATGTTAGGAAAAAAGACAATCTAACTTAATCCCGGCATGTAAACATGCGTGACTAATAGTGGTTGTTTTGTTATTCTATTGCTTGCTGATGAACCAAACAGCGTTGCTCATATTGTATAATTTTCGAGATACTAGTAATTTAATATTTATCTATTCTAAAAATACTTTTAAGTACGGATATGTACGGTGTAGTTGGCTAAGATGCCTCATTTTGTCGTCAGGGCCAACTAGAAGCCAAACTAAGCCGTATTTAAAAGCATTATTAGGCAAGATAAATAATAAATTGTAAATATTTTAAATATAGGGTCAATAAGAGTGCATGATAGTACTCCTATTTCAAATAGAGATTTCTCGGTCTCTAACCCATATATTTTTCATTTCTAGGTGTTACTATATTTAGTAGCCACAACTAAGCTACCACTCTGATAATATTTTTTCATTACTTCCATAGCTCTCTTATCGCATTTAAATTTCTGTACTTTCATGCGTTGGTATGTCCTTTCGATTCAAAACATGTTTGGGAATATAGATTTATTGAATAGATTTTAAGAACGAAAGAATAAAGAGACCTCGCTGATGCGACCTTGCCTACGTCTATATTAGTTTATGCTACGCCACTGGTTATAATATTTTTTGTTTGGTATTTCTGGTTTCAGATTAGAATAATAAAGATTTCTATCTTGGTTAGTTGGTTTTAGTGACATCCTTCTCTTAATCCTAATATTTTGACAATTTAAAAAGTACTTTCAATTTAGACATAAGGTTCTGAAAAAGAAAATATAGTTAAATATCATGCTACAATTATTATAATAAAGAAACGAAATCATGGTAGAGCAGTAAGGTGACATCTGAATCTGTAACAATTTATTTAATTATTAGGTATTAATTCTTTCTAAATAGACTTTTGGCGTGTACCCAACAAATAAAACCATTAAATTAATTTACACTTTTAGTTTTGCAGTTATTTAATATATTTAAAAAATAATAATATTACATTTTTTCCAATATATTTTATCTTTATGACGAATATTAAAAATATAAATTATGATATGGCGAATGCACTAGACTATGAGTACACGCTTTGCCATCTCTTAACATAAATTTAAACTTCTTGTTTATATGCTAAAGAAAACTATATTTTAGTAATAGTTTGTTAACAACTGGTTAGATGGCGCACATGGACTTATTGGTAAATGTTTACGCTACTCAATCATAGAGGGTGTCACATCCAAACTACGGTACCCCTACTCATAAATACAGTCGAGTACGGTTTCCTGTGAATTTTAAATAATACGGTAGCCCCATAATTTGGTTAGTCGAACAAAGTTTTTTGTAAAAAGACAAACCACTATTTTTTATGTAAATTAGTATTTGTGTCAAAAATATTTAAATTTTATTGTTACAACCTAGTCCAGAGGAAGATTTTTTTTTAATCATTGCCACAACTTTCTAGTGCCACTAGGTGTACTTTAAGGCTTAAAACAAAGCCGGCGGCGTCGAACGAGAGGATTTTTTTATGTTATTAGTATAATGTAAGAAAGACACGAAGCGGTATCCACCGGTCAGCCGGATTGCTAGCGGCCAGCGGCGACACTGCTTCATCTGTTTTGAGCCTAAAAGTGGTTGTACAGTGGGACAAGTTTATTTGTTTTGGTAATTTTCTAGAAACCTGCGGCAACTTCGATTTTGACAAAATTTGATATACGGGGCTTTTTTGGAGCGCTGAAAGAATTTATTGGCGGAAACGTTTTGCTCTTGAGATATTCATCATTAGAGTTAAAATTTAAACTTTTCCATTTTAACAATATTCCCTCTTCTTTTTGCACACAATTCTTGATTTAAAGCTAAAGTGGCACACAATATTGGATTTTCACCTTTTAATACCCCGTTTTTTTACGTATTTTACATTATTTTTGCATTTTGGTTGTTACACAAACTCGGCATAATTCGTTGGCAATCA
>JACEGR010009690.1:0-24487 GCA_014170235.1 Listronotus bonariensis
TTTTTTTTTCCCAGGGAGCTGTCTGCATGTCCGGTGGCACTGCAGCCTGAAGGCTTATTGTACCAAACTCCCGTTTTATTGTACCCATTCCAGTACCCTAGTTCCTTGAAGAAGGCGGTATAGGTCTGCTGGGTGCGTACCATATGTTTCCGGGGGCACTCTAATATCCCCGAAGATTGCCTGTCTTTTGTGATCCAGTGCCTCACACTCTGACAGTATGTGGGATACTGTTTCGGTCTCTGCTCCACATAGTCTGCAGTCCAGATCTCCGTTGTATAATCCCATTTTATTTAGGTGTTCTTTCACTGGAGCATGTCCGGTGAGGAAACCTGTGATCGTTCTTAGCTGATTCCTACCCATTTTGAGTAGTTCTTTAGCTCTTTTGTGCATGGTCCACTGATGTATATTTTCCCATGCATGTGTTGAGGAAGCCTTTCCCAGTGCAGTCTTCGCTGGTCCTTTACCCAGTTTTGTACCGCACTCCGGAAGGTGCTCTTTGGCACTCCAAGGACTGGTTCTGGCCCGACGTATGTCGTGGCTGACCCCTTCTAGCCAGTTCGTCTGCGTTTTCATTGCCTCGAATTCCGCAATGCCCTGGCACCCACATCAACCTCGTGTTGTTGCGTTCCGCCAGTTCCCTGAGTTCCGCGAGGCATTCTAGTACCAGCCAAGACGATACCTTGGGATTAATTAGTGCACCAAGGGCTGCTTCACTATCCGTAAGAATGTTGATTGTACAATTTGTGCGGGACCTTTGGTTGTTAATCCTGGCACATTGTAAGATCGCAAAAATTTCTGCTTGAAATACAGAGGCGTGGTTTCCCAGTGGAAAGGTCAAACGAGTGTTTCCCATCTCACTGTAGACACCTGCTCCTGACCCTTCTTCGGTTTTGGACCCATCCGTATACCAGGTTTGACCTCGAAGAGAGAGTCTGAAATTTTCGTTTGCCCAGTTCTCCCTTGGGTGTATTGTCACCTGAAAGGGTCTTCTGGGTACGATTTGTGGGGTCATATAGTCTGTCCTCATATCCATTATGGGACTCCTTATGATATTTTTTATTTCCATGTGTCCTGATCTAACTTTTGTGTTGCTCAGGTTGTCTTTCAGTCTGTATACCCCCATTCTCGCCTCCCCTTGTACCACTATATGCAGTGGCGGGAGGTCAAGTAGGGTCTCCAAGACCGCTGTTGGTGTACTTTTAATGCATCCCGCTATGCCAAGGCAGGCTAGTCTTTGCACCTTGCTCAGCCGAAGCATAGCCGTGTGCTGTCTGTTCTTGGTCCACCAAACAATGGATGCATATGTTATGGCTGGTTTCACCACAGTATTGTACAACCAGTGAACCATTTGTGGTCTTAGTCCCCACGTTTTGCCATATGAACACACATACCCGAACCAAAGCCGCACGAAAAAATTTAAAAGCACTTTTCATGCCCTCAAAACTATAAAAAGCATTTTTATTAAGCTGAGTCTATTTTTTTTTGTATGTATATCTCCTTTATTAAATAAAACAGATTTGTCTTCTTATCTCTGTTACCTTTAACTCAAACTTTAGGTGCAGTATAGGTAAAACTGTGTTACTATATTTTTGAAGGTTTATTATACGATCAGTGTAATTTAAAACATAGTGTAAGAGACTATATTACTGCAGTTTTATGAAATGATTGCAAAACTTTTTGCACCGCATCCTCCTACATTTCACCAGCGAGACGCACGGCTGCCGGCTCGTTGCGGTAATGTGTGACCAGACCTTTAAAAATATTAAATATAAAGAAGAGCTCACTAAAAAGAAACAAATTTGATATTCCGAAATACAGGATAATCATTTTTAAGTCGGCACTATTGCTAACTTCTTTATGATTGGAAATAGGAAATCGGTTAAATTAGTAAAGTTGTAGTATTTTTCGCTGATTAACGTTCTGCCAACAAAAAAGAACCCAACATCGAGTTTTTGATTTATTGCAAAAATACACTTTTTTAAATGAAACACCCTGTATATTATATCCCCATTCAAAAGATCTACCAAAGAGTATAATGTGTAAGGCTTTTTGAGGCCATCTTCTGCTAAACTTAAGTTTTTGGGCTATTAGAAAACTTAAATCTATTAAAGAGCTTTAAAAAGTCTTTATGTGTTTTATAAAATTTTAATAGTTTCTAAAATATGGTCATCATCAAGGATTTGATAATAAGCTGGCACTTTTTTAATAAACACCCCATATACTGCATCACCATTAAATAGATATTTTAAAGAGATTTAAGAAAATATCACATTTGATATGTCTATCTCCTATGGTTTTGAAAATATGGCCATCCAAATTATGAAAAGTAAGTAAAATTTTTATTATCTATACTAGCTCCAAGCCAGAGCAAAATAAACCAAGTTTGCTCTGTCCAAGCTATGTATAAGCACTAAGTTTAGTGTCGAAGATAAAATAGATATTATATCTACTATTTTTTTGATTTGAATGCCCATGTTTCCAAAACTATAAGAGATAGACATATCAAGTGTGTGTTTTCTTAAAGCTCTTTAAAATATCTATTTATTAGTAATGAAAAATACAGGGTGTTCTATTTTAAAGATGCCAGTTTACTATTAAATTCTCGAGGTTGGCCATATTTCCGAAACTATTAAAAATTGAAAATAAACACATGAAAACTTTTTTAATGCTATGTGATAGATCTTTTAAATAGTGATATTATATAAAGGGAGGTCCATTAAAAAAGTATATTTTGCAATAAATCTGATGTTCAATTTTTTTTGTTGGTAGCACGTGTAATTAGCGAAAAAATACTACAACTTTACTAATTTAATTTCGTATCTGCAACAATAAAAAGTTAGCAATAGTGCCGACTTAAAATGATCACTCTGCATGTTTTTACGATATTAACTTTTTCTGATCAGTGAGTGTAAACTATTTTAAATGAATAATATGGACGATTAACTTTTATGGTAGCAATAAACCGGTAAAATTTATTTTTAAGAAAAGGATTTAGCATCGTATTTCCATATATTTTGCCACAAGATATTCCAATGCTTATTTGCCTGGAATGGGTCTTTCAAGTGGAATGGCTTTGTTTCTAGGTTTCGTACTTTAACTTTGGGTAATCTATTTATAATTCTTTTATAGTAAGGGATTTAAAAACAAAATATATTATATTACGGGTTATACCGGATATTTGTTAATACAAATAAACAATTAAAAATAAAAATTCGATTATTATTAAAAGAAATAATAAGAATACTAATATATTTTTAGTAACAATATAAAATTTATATATTAATATTTATTTTTAAAATACTGTTTTTATTTTCTTAAATTACATATCATATTTTCGTAAGCAATGCGAAACTAAATAATACAGTGCCTGTCTGAAGTCAGGACGCTCCGCTCAACTTTCGTTCAGTATTTTTAAGTAAAATAGTATTTGGCTTTTATCCAAAATAAAAAGTTTATTAAACATTTAAGGAAAATTTAAATTTTTTATATACTATGAAGAACTATTCTGTCCTTGCATAACTTAATAAAAGTTAGAATTACTTTAAAAAAAACTAAATAAAATATTTAGTATAAAATTACTTACAATACAGAGAAGGTTTTAAAACTTTAAAATTTCTTTGTATTGTAAGTAATTTTATATTGTGGTAAACTTGTCAGACAAAAAGTGACGCGTTTACCCAGTACGACAACATTGACATTGACAGGCTGGGTTAAAGCGCTGCTTGCAGATATGACACTTAGAATATTCTTCGTAGACTCGTCAAAAGGAACCTCACTAAAAGGTTTTAAAAGTTTTTATCATTAAGTCCATTTCATTACTGGCCCAGGGACTAAAAGTTTTGGGCAAGAAATAACATAACATAAAAATATCAAACTTAAGTGCCAGGTACTCTATAACCTAGAATCTAGAATATAAAATCAATACCTTTACCTACTACGAAATGACGGTACTTTAAAAAATATCGGAATACGCGATTTGGATGGCCATATTTCTGAAACTAATTAATAGTAGTTAGTATGGTATTTTCCTAAAGGTCTTTTAAATATATTTTTTAATGGTAATATTATATACAGTGTGCGTTACTAAATATATATATATATATATATATATATATATATATATATATATATATATATATATATATATATATATATATATATATATATATATATATATATATATATATAATTTTTGTCCTACCCTGTATATAATCACCAATATTACCAAAGATCTTTAAAAAATAATTAGTATATCTAGCTTTATTAGTTTGAGTTATCAGGTATTTAGGTAATTACTAAAGTACCGCCATTTTGTAGTAGGTGGAAGATAATAACCTAATGTTCTAGGCCCGTAAAGTACTCTTCAGAAGCTTTAACATGATATACCCCTTTCATTTATTTTTTTTTTAATGGCGGCAAAGTCTTAGTTTGCCAAATTTAAAGCAAGAAATGGCAGATATAAATGGGTCATTTCTGGCTTCAAGCTTAATTTTTGTTGTTTTACGAGATTTTTTAAATATTTATGAAAAAATGGCGAACAGTTTAAAAGTTGGGAGAGAGGGTGATGACTTTAGACATGCAATGTAAAAAAATCTTCTTAAAATTTATTGGTAATAACCTGTAGGCAAAATACTACATAGAAATAAAATAAAAGGATTTATATATTTTGCGCGCCTCTGAAAGTTGGAACACTGTATAGTTAGACCCATATTAATTTAATTCTGAAAACGATGGCGCCAAGCCGACGACTACGCCACGCGTTACAGGTTTTATGGTACGCCATAGACGAAATAAGAGGATGTTTTTTAAGTACGTGATACGTGTTTTCGAAATTTTTTTATTTTTTTATCTAATAAATATGTAATCAGGCTCTGTCAGAGGCTATGTGCTTTCGAAAAGGTTTGTTTACTTTATCATTTTTTGTGTACTTGGCAAAATCTCTTTTAGAAGAAAATAAATATGGGCTTAATTATAATTAAACAAATCGCATATATGCTGCAATAGCGGCACAGCTCAAAAAAACATGTTTTGAGATAAATAGGTTTTAAATTTTTATTGCTAAGGTAAATACATAAAAATGCTTTAATTAGCTTGAACAAAGATTACCTTTAAGTTGATATCTTTCCTGCCAGTAATGGTGTTGAAAAAAATGTGTATTTTCTATTTATACCTGCTCTTAGTCCAAAAATCCTGGTTTCTGAATAATTGTCCCACTATTGCATTCCATAAGCGAAAAAATAAGGGTTTAGAAATAAATGTTTATATTAAAATCTCACAGTGGTTTATTATATTTTTGATAAAAAAAGTGCTTTGTATTTTAAGGTATTATTAAAACACCCAATGTGTTTTTCTGCATGCACTTGATTTTCCAATTGTCCACTAAACTTATGTTTACCCACTTTACTGTTAACAGTAAATTTAAGAATGTTCCCAAAAAATCCTCTTTACTGTTAACAGTTAATTTAAGGATTTTTAAAACTTTGAATACCTATACTTATAAGTGTCCCTCTATACATAGGAATTTTTTTAATGGGCCTTGCGGGACTAAATTTCGAGATATAAGCTTCTAAAATTTATATATTAAACATGTTAAGTCTGATACTGACGGACGTTTTAGGGCACGTTTAATTAAATATCATTCTAACTTTTTTGCGAATTTTTACCATAAATTGAGAATATAATTGAAGATATAACAAACTTTTTTCTTGAAAAACACATATGAGCAGTACTTGTATACGAAGTAACTCAAAAAATGTGAATTTTGCTTAGAAAGAAAGTACCATTATTTTTACAACATTGAAAGTTTTTATATAAAAAACAAATATAAATTATAAATGGCCTTAAAATATGCAAACTTGTTTATTTTAGCTATATATATTTTCTCGAAAATTTTTGAGGTAAGGGTAAAACTAGTTATTACATACGTTGTAGGTTTTTAATTGTCGACAACTCTTACATTCAACTTTTTTATTAGGAGTTATTATTTAGCTTAAAATTGCAAAAAAACATTTTTACCCTTAAAACCACCCCCCCTTCACCCCTAACGCAATATTTTGGTCCGGAAGTATTTTTCTTACATAGTTAGGATGCACTTAAGAAAACTATACCATTAGTTTGTTGTAAGGCAATTTTTTTTGCAACCAGGTATTCCGTCTGGACTATTATTAATTTTATCACTTGTTTTTTTTTCAAACATATCTGCCATTCTTAAATTACGAAGTTATTATTGTAAATTATTTGAAAGTAAATATATAACCTCAAAAACTTTTTAAAACAAATATATTCTATACAATAGGAGGAGAAAAAATGTATAAATGATGTAGTCGACGCCTCTAGAGACTTTAATGGTCGCAGTATTCCTAGGGAACGTCCTTAAAACGATCTTTAGGCCATTGTTACACTGTATTCTTTAGTGTGGAAACATTTTTTTAAGTCCTAAAATAAGTATCACAAAGATGTAAGACTTTTAATATTTTGTAACATAAGGTTGACGCAAACATGCCTTATATCAATAACTTTCAATACAAATTAAACATAGTTTGGTCTAAGTACTTTTGTTTTAATCATTTTATCAAAGTTATTTGTTACATATTAGAAGAAAAATCTAAACTCCTATAATATTCTTTTTAAAAGCACGAATATAAAACTTATTTTACTCTTCTATAGTACATGATTTTGAAAGTATTTTTCGCAACAAAAGTACATTCAATGCCCCAACCTCATTTAAATTATTCATACGTACTTCCGGAATGAACAGAGATATGACTAATAATTTGATGGTAAAAAGCTTTGTTACGTATGCAGAATAAGGTTAATAACCTGGTAATTGTAAAGTAAAACTAAGTTCTGTTAAAATATGAATTTTAAAGTGCACGCTTCAAAATTGATAAGAAATTGTGTGTGAAATAAGAGACGACCAAAATATATTTTACATGGTGGCAAATTTTAACAAATTTTAAATTTGCCAGTAAAATGCCACTTCAATTATTTTAAATTGAAATGGTTAAGTAATTCACAGAACAAAAAAGGATAAATATTAAAATTAGGGTTTTTATGTATTGTAATTTGATTTTTTTACATCTATGTTCACGCCCGTCGCCAAATCATATGACATGTGATAACCTCTTTTAAATGTTTTAGAAGCCAGTTTTGTTTTTACATAACAATAAGAAATGTTTTTCACTTACATCTCACGTCAATGGGGGAGGAGGGTATCATCCTAATGTGACGTAGTGTAAAAGAGGGAGGGGGATCAAAAGTTTTGTGACGTCACATGTTAAAATTTAAAATACTAAAACATGATATTCATAAGTAAATAAAAACTTGTATTATTATATTTATTATTAATTTAGCACTCTCGCTATGAGATTATTTCTCAAGCAACAACATTTAACTTCGAGACGCGGCGTTGTAATGCAAGTAAACACTAACAGAGAGCTCTACATTGTAAGAGTGAGTTAAATAGGTTTGGGATTAAATTTGAAAAATGTGTGACAAACCATCAGGTGGCATGGGGTTCTAAAAATGTGACAACCTGTGACATAGAGGGTGGGAGGGGTTTAAATGTTCTAAAATTCGTGTAAGGTAATTTAAGGATCTCTACTAATTTTTTTTTAATGACTTTATTAAAATGAACTCCAGCCATACCTATTTGTAAATAAATTTAGTAATTATAAAAAAGTCTTAAAATTCTCCGGTGTTCTTTTACGATAGCAGCATCAAATTCTGGCTTACCAAAATTATAAAAAAAAAATAATAATTTACTAAAATAACTAAAACTTTTTCCAACTTAATAATAATAACTTTTAACCTGTGGTAGATTTAATTAAAAAATGGCTATAAACTTCAGAACAGATACCCCTATAATTGGATAGTGAAAAGGGTGGTTAATTATTCATTGTATGGGGTAAATAACCTGAGAATCGCCAGGTACAAAGGGTGTACACTGAAATGTGGATTTTAAGACAATTAATTGTTTTTACATTTTAAAAATGCATATAAAATAGCTTTAAGTTTTGTATTTTTAAAAATAAATTAATAATTTAAATAATAAAATTAGGTTATGCGTTTGTTTATATTATGTATCATCTATGTAGTCGCGTTAATGGGTCTTTTGTTCCGAAGTCTTCAGAACTCGATTTTGTTTTTTTATTTTTCTATATTATTTAAAATCGGAAACCTTTTGGAAGAGAAAAAAATATTTGTATTTGTATATTTTAATGTAATCTACATAAGGTACATAGGGTGTCCAGTTACTTTACCGACATATTTTAAGGGGTGATTCTCCAACGAAAAATAAAAAAAACTTTATATGAACGTACGTCCTAAAATTTATACTTTTGGGAACTACAGGGTGGTAAAGTTTCAGAAAATTATTAGATTTTTTTGTCATAACTTTTAATCAGTTTAGATATTTTTAAAGAGATCTAAAAGGGACTTCTTAACGTGAAAAGAAAAAAATAATATAACCAAATTTGTTTAAACTAAACGAGTATTCGAAATAATATTTATTTTTTAGAAAATGCAGTAACGTACTTTTTTAATCTTAAAAAATTTGTATGTAAATCCCTCACAGAAGAACACTGACAATTTTTTTTGTTCGTCAAAAAATGTAACATACGAGACGGTCTCTCAAATTTCCCTAAAATATCTGTGTTCGTAATAAAGGTATTGTACAAAAACTGTTAACTTAATGGAACATCTTGTATATTTTATAATCAGTTGTAAGGTCTCTTTATAAACTATAAGAAATACCATACTAGATATATTTGTCTCGAATAGTTTCGAAAATATGGCCATCATTCTTAACGAAACACCCGGTATATGATATTACCGTTACATAGATATTTCAAAGTGGTTTAACAGAATATGAATTTTTATATTGATATATTTATTTTTTTATATACTTGGAAATGTGACCATATAAATTCAAAAAATAGTAGATATACGCACTAAGAATTGGAAGCTCAAAATTAGTAAATTCAGGTCTTAAAAATGTCCTTTTAATGGTAATGAGATATACAGAGTGCTTAATTAAAAATTAAATAAAATGATATTTGATTACCGACCTCTGGACGATGGCTATATTTCCGAAACTAAAACATATTAAATATATTAAGTGTGGATTTTTATGGCTTTTAAGGCGATCTTTCTATTGGTGATAAAATATACAGGGTGTTTTATTTAAAAAACCCAACTTTGTGGTATAACTTTAAAATAAAAAACAATGGAAAAAATATAGGTACGTCACTAAATTCTACATAAAAATCCCTAAAACTTTTCAATTAACCTTTTTTTCCAGCTCTAATATTAAGCGAGTTACAAGTGCCTGGTCAAATTGACAAAATTTTAAAACACTCTGTATCTCTAAAACGAATCAAGTTAGCCATGATTTACTCGTACCATTCAATTTGTTCTAAAAATTGAAATCTAGATTGTATGTTTGTTCTATCTCTTTTAGTTTTTGCTATACCCTGCAAGGTCATCAGAAATGGCGCTACCCTGTACTTGAGTTAGTACAACCTGCCGCTTAAAAAGTTGAATAGTCTATAGGTCGTATTACAATTTATTTTTCTGTAAATTTTTTATATTAAGTACATGTCTTTCCTGTTTTACTATTATTTGTTTATCGGCCGACACTGTCGTATTTTTCATTTAGCTTTGCTTTAATGTGAAGTAGGTCATGCAATATGCAGGATTTTTCTCGTTTAAATGGCAACAAATCAACGTCCGAACCAACAATTCAGTACAATTTTTCAGGAAATTGTGCAATTCATGAAATTTCGGATATCTCGTTATTTTTCACTAGAAGCAGTTAGTTTTAATTTAGTAGGTACCTACAGTTAATAGAAAAACCCAAAAGCACCACCTACATGTTTAGAAATTACGTATTTAAATATTTTTTTAATGATAAAATACAGTATTAAAAATAAAACGAAACTGTAGGAAAGGAAAGAATTCACGATAAAAGTTTTTTATGATATACTTTCAATTCTAAGTTTCGTAAAGATTACTACTAAAATATGTAGGGGAAAGTGGGGTGGATTCATACAAGGGGCACCTACATACATTGAGTTTATTTGAAGTTAGACACGAAGTAAAATAAGTAACGTAAGTGGGTGAGCACGGTTTTTATGTATGTTTACAGACTAGTGAAGTTTCAGATGTTCGGTGCGGTAAGTTCGAGTGCACAACACGGAACGTGTTTTGCCGCACGTAAGTAATTTCATAACGTAACTTTGGACATATATTATGGCCAGTTACTATTTTTGGATTAATTATTGCTATTTTATCCTAATTATAATAATACAAAGGCACTAATTTAAGAGTGTGAATTAATATAGATGAAGATGGTTTTTCTATTTCATATTTTTTCATTAATTAGCATGTGATGGGGACAGAATTCATACACAAGTATATGGGGCATACTGTATAAATGTACCCCTGGCCCTTTTTAAATATTTTTTAACTACTTTTTTTTTGTTACACAGGCGAATATAGATATAAATATAATATAAAGTAGTTTAACTGAGGTAATGGTTTTAATTTTACGGAAAAAAAACAGGGTGCTTTATGAACTTTGTGTCTTTGGATGTCAAGGATCAGTTAATTTATCAGACATAGTGATGATATTACCACAGATCTTAGGTCATAATCTGTTAATAACATGGGCATAATAATTTTAGGTTTTGTAAGTTAAGGTATCTTTGTGTTAAACAGAGTTTTTTATTTGATATAATTAATAATGTATAAGCAATATTTTTTACATTTTGAGATTGTTAGTTTTAATAAATATAACTGACTAAAATAAATAATGTTAATAAAATAAGTGTCTTTGGTAGATAACCATACATGTAATGTAAAGACCTTTAATAATACTCTGTTCACTAATCGGTACTTATGTTCATATCATGAAACTATTGCAATGTTAAATGCATTAACAGATTTGGATAAAAACTGTTTTTAATTTTGAATTTTACTATTTGTTTTGTATGTTAAAAAATGTATTTGTGTTTTTTTATAAAGTATGGTGTAAAACAATAATAAACAATGATTATAACGAATTAATAGTGATGTAAAATGTGCTCCTTGGGTTGTATGAATGTACCCCACTAATGGGGTACATTCATACATTTTGCTTTTTTATAAAAGTCTTATGGAAACTCGCGCATGTAGATTTTGAATAATATGAAGGTTCTACTACAATATAAAATAGTTAAGCTACTGGTGTGTCATAAATAGATAGAGAGATATACCTAAAACACAGCATTCTACAAAGCAAAATATAAAAACTGCATTGTTTTTATTTTTAACTGATACGCGACGTTTCGGATGATATCTCTCTCCAAGCTTTTTAAGTGATATCTCTATGTGTAATGTGTGTAATTCTTTAAAAATAATAAAAACTTTTTAGTAGCGTATCAAAGGGTTTTATTCTCAAAGCAGAAAAGCAACCTCTGATATCTTACTGGTTTTCTGCATATTTGGCAGTAAATATGCCCGATGCATCTTTATTCTATATTTACTTTACAAAGTATTTCTTTTGGCTTTAAACATATCTAGACATACAGATGTACAAAAATATTTTTATTTAACGTGGCCTTATATTTACCTAAGGAAAACCCTTTGAACTAAAAATCGTGGAAGTTTTAGAATTTTGCGACCGCATACAAAGTTCTTTTTCTTTAGTTAAAAAAGTTTTTATAGAGTGTGTCTTTATACAGTCATTCAAATTAAGTCTTTATCATTCGAAACCTCATTATTACTCAAAATACAGAAATAGTTTATTAAGCAAACTACTAGCATTTTCAGGCTGTTCAAAACTAACGATTAGAAAAATAAATGACAATCAAGTTATACAGCAAACAAACGTGTACTCTAAATAGAACACACTGTATATTTTATCACCATTGGAAGTATATTTCAAAATGCTTTAAAAGGTCACATGTAGTTTATCCAATATTTTATAGTTTCGAAAAAATGGGCATCCTCAATAGGTTGACAGTAACGGAATTTTTATACAAAACAACCTGTATAGGATATCATTATTAAAAAGTATTTTAAAGAGCTTTTAGAAAATACCACATTTTATAGGTCTATTTCTTATAGTTTTGCTCATAGCTTAGAGCTGTAATATAATGAAAATTTTACCAAATTTTCGATTTTAGGGCCATATTTCCAAAACTTGCGGGAAAAAAAATCAAAATTCACATGTGGGCGAAAATATTTTAAGCATGCACGTTATACACGTGTCAAGTAGCCTAAGCAAATTACTAAATTAACAAAAAAATAGGTATTTCAATTTATCTACTTGTACAAGTACTAAATTTGAGGTTCGGTAACTGCAGGTACCTAAATTTAGTTACTTGATTAAGTTTTTTTGAGTTACTTGATATGTGTAAAGCCCGCATGAGATAATAGAAAGTTAAAGTTAATGGCTTGGTAATTTTACGGTCTTTAAAAATTATTAAAAACAAACATACAGGCAGAATTGAGAATCTTCTTCTTTTTGAAATCGGTTAAATAGTGTTTTGCATATACAATTGTAAGAAGACCTAATTAATTAATTTAAAAATAGATATACTTCAATGACCAATACGAAGAGTTCTAAAAGGTCTGAAATCATTAATCTTACACTTTTCTTACATCCTATTCTAAAAGAGACTGATTCTAGGTAATTTCAAAATACGATCCTCTCTTACATTTATTTCAAAGGTGACAGACTTCTTTTTAAAGTTTAGTAACAATTAACAACCAAATTGAAACGCTATTCTCAAAATAAAAGTAATAAATACAACATTTATTTTTCGTTTCCTAACAAAAAAATATTTTATTTCCTGAAAAGTAATAGCGCTCTCGTTTTGGTGATAAGTTATTTGTCATTTTTACACATTTTTACACAAGGATGTATAACGTTCTTGCTAGTTAATAAATTTTTCTTGAGAAAAATACATTTTTATTATGTCAGCAAAATAAATAACAAGTTTGCTATTATTAGAGTAATGTAATCTCTAAAAAACACAACATTGTTTTGCATTATTATATACAGTGTGTCCAAGATAAGGATCTTAAGCATGGGAATCTCAGTACCTATTGGAGATACAGCTTAGGTTAAATTAGGAAAAAGTTGTGTTTTAAAGCCCATTTACATCCCGTTTAAAAACTTGAAAAATTTTCATGGCCTGCTCAGATATTTGGCAAAAACAAAAATTTGACTATATCGATTTTATTTTTTCTGACACTATTTGAAGAGATATAAAACAACTAATAACACTTTTTCATTCGTACTTTTTAGTTACAACATGATGGAATTTTTAGATTTTATACCCGACGTTTCGTTTTCAAGAAACCATCATCAACTTTTTTTTCGAGCATTATAAACAAATAAAGTTGATGATGGTTTCTTGAAAACGAAACGTCGGGTATAAAATCTAAAAATACCATCATGTAGTAGCTTATATAAAATTTTTTTAAGTTTCTAAACGGCATGTAAATAAGCTTTAAAAAACACAACTTTTTCCTAATTTAACCTAAGCTGTATCTTCAATAGGTACTGAGATTTCCATGCTTAGGATCCTTATCTTGGACACAATATATATATATATATATATATATATATATATATATATATATATATATATATATATATATATATAAAATAAGAAAGTATTTTCTTTCGGTATCCTGTGTGATGTTGTCCTGAAAAGGACATTTGTTTTGTCGACGTTTCGACGAGATCGCACTCATCTTCTTCGGAACCTTCTTTGTCGATGGACTGACAGAGAGTGTTACCTGGTCTGCCGGTTCGATCTATTTAAAGCGTTTCTAGGTGGGCGTGGTTTGGCGAGTTGTTCGGCCAATCCTGGTGCGGTTGCGGGTAACGGGCTTGTTAGGATGTTCTGTTGCGGTTTTTGTTGTATTCTTATTTTTATTTTTATTTTTAACTTGTAGATCTGTTAAAATCGGTTTCCAGATTTGTGAGAGGCGTTGGGTGTCATCCCGTCTGTTTAGATTTTCGGGGCGCTTTTCGATTTCTATTGCTTCTCTTACTAGCCTTGTGTTGAGGTTCTCGCTTCTAGCCAGGACTTTGACGTTGTCGAAAGCTATTTTGTGACCGGTGTTTAACACGTGTTCAGCTAGGGAGGAAGTAAGTGTTTTCTGTTTGACGGCGTTTTGGTGTTCATCGGCTCTAAAGTTTATCCTGCGGTTTGTTTGGCCAATATATGGTACATCGCATGTCTGGCATTTAATTTCGTATACGCCTTGGTCTTCTCCGGGTATCTTGTCTTTGGGGATTGATAATATTTCTCCTATTTTCTGGTTAGTGGTAAATATCGTTTCTATTTTGTGTCGCCGTAGTACTCTGCTTATCCTGTCGGTGGTACCCTTCACATACGGTAAAAAGGCTTTTTGGGTGGGTTGTTCCTTTTCTTTGTGCTTTCTTTCTTCCTTTGCTTTTTGATCATGGTAGTGTTATACCCGTTGGATTTTAAGGCCGCTTCTAAGGTTTTCATCTCCTCCTTTATGTGGTTTTTGTCCGATAGTCTTATGGATCTTGTTGTTAGTGTCTTGACTACCCCATAAAGTTGTGCCGGATGGTGGTGGGACTCGGCGTTTAAATAACGGTTGGTGTGTGTAGCTTTGCGGTACACTGAGTGTCCGATGTAACCCTCATCATACTTTTTCACCAAGACGTCTAAAAAGGCCAGTTCGGCGTTCTGTCCTAATTCCATCGTGAATTTTATTTTCGGGTGTATGTTGTTTAGATGATCAAGAAATTCTTGAATTGTCTCTCTCCCGTGTGGCCAGATCACAAACGTGTCATCTACATACCTTACCCAGAGTTTGGGTTTTAGCCTGGAGGTAGCTAGGGCCCGTATTTCGAAGTCTTCGAGAAAGAGGTTTGCCAGTACGGGTGACAGCGGCGATCCCATCGGTGCTCCTTCTAATTGCCTGTAATGCTGTCCCTGGTATATGAAGTATGTGTTCTTCAGGCAGTGATTCATAAGTGAGGTTATGTATTCGGGTGGATTGTAATTCGTTTTGATAATCTCTAGGGCCTCTTGCACAGGGACTTGTGTGAACAGTGACACAACATCGAAACTTATGAGGATGTCTTGCGGAGCTATATTGGTGGTTTTAAGAATTTCAATGAAGTGTGTCGAGATTTTTTACATATGATAACATATTTTCGACGTGGACTTGTAGGTTAGTCGCCAAGTACCGTGCTAATGCCTGAGTAGGGGAGCCGATTGAACTGACGATGGGTCTTAAAGGTGTGTCTGGTTTATGAATCTTCGGGAGGCCATAGAACTTTGGGCATCTAGACGATTTTTCTCTTGGGATAATGGTTTTCTTGATGTTATCTTCAATCGGTGACGCGTTTATTGCTGATTTTGTGGTTTTCTCTAAATAAGTCGTCGGGTTGGTGTTAATGGGTTTGTAGGCAGGGTTGTCTAACAGAGAGCGGATTTTTCTGTCATATTCCTCGGCATTCATGACGACAGTGGCGTTGCCCTTATCTGCGGGTAATATTACTATTTCTTTGTCTTGGGAAAGGTCTTTTAGGGCTAAGAATTCTTGTTTAGACATATTCGGTTTTGGTACCTTAGGTTTTCGAAGGATTCTGGCTGTGTCTTGGCGGATGATGTCGGCTGTTTCTTTGTCTAGAGTCCGGACAAGACACTAACAACAAGATCCATAAGACTATCGGACAAAAACCACATAAAGGAGGAGATGAAAACCTTAGAAGCGGCCTTAAAATCCAACGGGTATAACACTACCATGATCAAAAAGCAAAGGAAGAAAGAAAGCACAAAGAAAAGAACAACCCACCCAAAAAGCCTTTTTACCGTATGTGAAGGGTACCACCGACAGGATAAGCAGAGTACTACGGCGACACAAAATAGAAACGATATTTACCACTAACCAGAAAATAGGAGAAATATTATCAATCCCCAAAGACAAGATACCCGGAGAAGACCAAGGCGTATACGAAATTAAATGCCAGACATGCGATGTACCATATATTGGCCAAACAAACCGCAGGATAAACTTTAGAGCCGATGAACACCAAAACGCCGTCAAACAGAAAACACTTACTTCCTCCCTAGCTGAACACGTGTTAAACACCGGTCACAAAATAGCTTTCGACAACGTCAAAGTCCTGGCTAGAAGCGAGAACCTCAACACAAGGCTAGTAAGAGAAGCAATAGAAATCGAAAAGCGCCCCGAAAATCTAAACAGACGGGATGACACCCAACGCCTCTCACAAATCTGAAACCGATTTTAACAGATCTACAAGTTAAAAATAAAAATAAAAATAAGAAAACAACAAAAACCGCAACAGAACATCCTAACAAGCCCGTTACCCGCAACCGCACCGGGATTGGCCGAACAACTCGCCAAACCACGCCCACCTAGAAACGCTTTAAATAGATCGAACCGGCAGACCAGGTAACACTCTCTGTCAGTCCATCGACAAAGAAGGTTCCGAAGAAGATGAGTGCGATCTCGTCGAAACGTCGACAAAACAAATGTCCTTTTCAGGACAACATCACACGGGATACCGAAAGAAAATCGATCCCATACCATACCCGTGAAAACATTAGAGAAAACATATATATATATATATATATATATATATATATATATATATATATATATATATATATATATATATATATATATATATATATATATATATATATATATACATATATATATATATATATATATATATATATATACATATATATATATATATATATATATATATATATATATATATATATATATATATATATATATATATATATATATATATATATATATATATATATATATATATATATGACAAAAGAAAAGAAAAGAAAAGAAATACATAACCTGGTAGACCAGGTTATGTATTATGTATTATATATATATATATATATATATATATATATATATATATATATATATATATATATATAATTTAATAAAAGTTTTAAATTCTTGGGCATAAAGGCTCTAAATGACAAATAAATGTCATTTAGGAGCCTCTATGCCCAAGAATTTAAAACTTTTAATAAATTATATATATATATATATATATATATATATATATATATATATATATATATATATATATATATATATGTTTTTGAAAAAACACCCTGTATCTCAAAAGTTAAGACGTTTGGGACATGTATATTTAAACTTTTTTCCTAAAATAAGCTAAGGAATCATACCCTCTATTTTTAGCCATTAATTAAATTACATCCTGTATATTTTCCTTAAATACTTTGTTTAAACTACACAAACAAAGTGGACCACATGTGTTTTTTTCTTATCTTACCTAGTTCAGAAAATAAAAATATCAAATTTATTAATTGCATATTGCTGGATTACCCTAAAAACGGGAAAAAATATATAACAACACCTAATTTAGTATTTGTTTGTGTTGTTGCTGTGGAGGCAGAAAAAAGTGAAAAAAAAGAATGACATTTTTAAAATGACGGGCCTGTACAGAAAATAAATTGTTTCTCTGTTTATTTGCTCTGCTCCTTTCAAAAAATTTTATACCTCATTTTACATTTTCTTCCAATGGCAGCCAATAATTTTTTGCACCAATGCGCGAGTCACCCTAGGAACGGCCCTGTATGTTACTTAACTTTTAAAATTATTGTAGAAATTTCTTTTTAATGAAAAATTCTAATATGTTTATTGTGTGTGTGGATATGTAATTAAGCGGACTTAATTTTTTTCCCAAACTAAGCAAATTAAGAAAAAAATATTAGAAGACAAACTAGGTGTATTTTTATTTGATCTATTTTAAAAAGGCATACACATTGCACAAAATAACATTCTCTTTTATGATCAAAATTAATATTTTTAAGTAACGCTCTAGATAGAGACTGATACGTCAGAAAGATACAGGCGTTCTTTGTCTAATCTCTACCTATTAATTTTAATTCACGAAAATTCAGTTATACGTATAGAGCTTACACGACGTGTACATGTACTATATACAGTAAAATTTTTATCGCATTTTTACCAATGCACCACCTTAAAACTTAAATTGTTTTGCCTAAGCTTCATTATATACAAAAATTAAATAAAATAATAATTTTTAATCTTTGTACACCTAAGTTGGCCGATAAAAAAAACACAAATATTTTCGAGGTAATAAAAATTTGACACTTTTAACAATGTAATTTACCATTTGTAAAGCGTAATGTCAAACTAAAATAGTATCTTTTAATTTGAATAAAAAAAATCTTTGTAATAAATTAAAGTGTCCTAAAATCTTCTGTTTTTTATCATGGCACACAGACACAAAATGTAAAAAAAATAAAATTTAAAAATAATTTAAATACTCTAATAATTCTTTTTATTTCAGTTTGCCTTCAATAATGACAACAGAGGACAACGGCAACATTGGAGGAATAATAAAGCCGACGTCCAGCAGCAATGAAGACTTGAGTGAATACACAGATGCAGATGAGAGTATTTCGGCACCGACGGAGTTCCTTGCAGAAGTACGTATATATAAAGCTATTGGGGCATTGATAGAAATGTAAAATAAAAAGAACGATATCGATAAATATCGTTTTGGTTAATATCGACTTTTAGATATATCGAAGAGCTATACAGGGTGTAAATTAAGTGATAACTTTAATTTTAAGGGTTGATTTTTGAAATTTTTAAATAAAAAACTCATATAACCATATGTCCAGAGCGTTAGAGTTTTTAAAAAAGTCGGTATTATTTATATATCTTAAAAAAGTTTCCTCTGATTTGGATGAAATTTAATACACTTATTTAAGGTAATAAGGCGCCTGTAAAGCTCTACCTGGATTAAGATTATTGGGTCCAGTATCGTCTCAGTGGGCACCACAGCTAATATTATTGAGAAAAGAAGTACGCCATCGACATTTTATAAAATTTTAATATTTTTTTTTGATTAACCAATTAAAAGTGGAACTTTTTAGTTTTTGTATTTTCTTCGTATCTCGCTTTTTTCAAGAAAAAAAATTGAAGCCACTTTAGGTAATACTTAAAAGTATTGTGAACACCTAGTATAAAAAAAGTATACATTTTGGGAATTTTAAAAATATACATTTTTGGGAAATTTAAATATAATTGGGTTACTTAACATTGGGAAATTTGGTACATAAAACAATACGTGAAGTGTCAAGGTTTAAAAGTAGAAATCAAACAATTTTCTAGGTTACTCTTATAATAATAAAACAAAAACATTAAACAAGTTGAGTTGCCTAGAAATGCAAAACAAATACTGAAAAATTTAATATTTAAAGAGAACAAAATTTTAAGACAGGGATTGATTGTTTATTAGATAAGAAAGAGTTAGTAAAGTCAAGTAAAGAGTTAAAGTTTGAGTTAAGCCCCGTACGGGCTATCCCTAGGGATATGCCCGTACTAAATTTAGTTAATCAAATAAATTAAGTTAGTTAATAAAATGTAAAGTTAGTTTTCATGGTCCACCGGTCTCATGGTCCCAAGAAGATAGTTCCATATGGTACATTAGTCCCAGTGACGTCAAGTAGTATTTCAAATGCAACGTCACAGTATCCCTAAACAGCCTAAAATAAAATCAAAATTTAAAATATAGAAAATTTTGACCTTAGTAAACAGGAAAAATGACGATTTCCGATAAAATACACGACGTTCATTTATTTTAAAGCAAATAATTGTTTATTTTTTATTATGGTTTGTTAACCATGTTGTCTATGCGTACGTTTTAGAAGAAATTAGAGTGGATTTTTTTCTCGAAAACAAAGCAAGATATGAATAAAATTTAAGAGACTCAAAAGTTGCATTTTTAATTCCTGAATAGGAAAAAAATATAAACATTTTGTTAAAAGTCAGTGGCGCACTTTTTTATCAATAATATTGACTGTGGTGCCCACTGAGACGCCACTGAACCCAACAATCTTAAGCTAGATAGAGCTTTACAAGCGCCTTATTACTCTTAATGAGTGTTATTCAAATCGGTTAAAGCGTTTTTAAGATATTTAAAAAATACCGATTTAAAAAAATGTAACGCCCTGTATCTCAAAAACTAAGCGTGTTCAGACAAATGTTTATATAAACTTTTTACTTCAAAAATTACAAAGAATTTTTTCTTAAAATTAAGGTCATCACTTAATTTTTTATATCGTTATTTGATAGAGAAAAAATATCGATAGATGTTTTTTTAATGTACAACATTTTTCACAGTTTTAAAAATTGAGTGAAAGACACGCTTTTTAATTTTTTACCACAAATATTAAAAATATTTGATATTGATCAATATATCGAAAAGTTAAATATCGATGAAGTCAATATTTGAGTTTCGATATAATAATAATAAATGGATTTTATTTGTTCTAAATAATAAATTTACAAAAAATGTAATAAAACAGATGGCGAGATCCAGCACAGCTGCTCATCTAACCAACAAGTAAAAAATTAAACAAAATATAAAATTGTTTCATAAAGATAAATTTAAAAAAAATAGGACGAACAAAAAAAATGTCCATTCTATTAAAGAAAACTATACAAATAATAAAGTAATTTGGCAATGTAACAACGAAAAAAATAATATTTTGGCAAAATTGATGACAAAAAGTTCAGCTTATCGAACAGGTAAACTAGAAAAAAAAATTAAGAATGAATAAATTTAAATTCTAAAATGCATTATTGACAAAAGAAAAAAAATGAAATCTTAAAAATAAATTAAAGGTTATTATCTTTTAAAGTAATGAAATTATGCGAGAATGTATACAAATAAATTAATTAGAAAAAACTTACTTATTTCTCTTATTTAATATGTATTTTTTAAGATTAAACTTAAAACTATTTACTAATGAGCAGGATTTAAGTATTGGGGGAATATATCGATAATTTCGATATTTAAAAATAATCGATATATCGTTGCCATCCCTAGACATCGGTCCATTATCGCAGGTGCAACATTTATAAGCATGTATTAGTTGTGTTGTTTCATGTAATTTAATATAAAACAATTTAAATGAAAGTAGTCTTTAAAAGACTACATTTTAATATTTTCACATTTCTTCCTAACTTTTTGTTCAATCCTTATAGTGAAACCCCAAGATTTCGAGATTTAAAGAGTGAAGAAAATTTGAGTAATATCACGTACCAAAATGATTTTATTGGGTCAAAAATACTTGCTAACACTGTACAAGACCAGTTATGTTTAGACGTTGTTGTCATGTGTCATAGAGTTGTCATCATTATTTGAAATCTTACAATTTGAATATTTTCCACAGAGAATTATAATATTATAGCCTTATTTTAAGGAGGTGTTTACAGATAATTAAGCAAATATAATTGGTGACAAAAGTATATACTTTTCATCAGCCTGGTATTATGTAAATAACGGCTAAAGTGAAATAAGTTGATAACCCAAAAAATTTCTAAAAGTAAGTTTTTAATGAATAAAACTTCTTTATCTTCACTTTATTATATTAAGAATTGACTATTTAACAATATTTTTGCAAAATTTCTCCGAAAAAATGTAAATCCTATAGATTCCTAGTCTTTACCAAAAACCAAACTAACAAACAGTCAAAGTTACGAATTTTACCTTTTTAAATTATTAGTATAGATAATAAGTCAGGAAGAAGGCTCAAATTGCCATCGTGGGCCCAAGCTTTCCAGATCATAAACAATAATCGCATCACTATGTCAATAATAATACATTTAATATGTTATGCCTAAATATTTTGTAAGGTATTTGAGTAAGAAAGTACTTACTAACTTTTGGTGTCGCCTTTATAATTTTTTTACAAATACGTCAATATGTATTTTCCAAAAATTTAAGTGTCACCAATAGCTGTTTTGTACCAGTGTTGTTAGGATAAGCTGAATTTATAGATTGACGTTTCCTTTACCGATCGCCGTTTGACGTTTTGCTGTTTGATATGGTATATGAAAACGGTAAGCAGAAACTATAATTTGACAAATGCAAAGTTATTGTTTCAACTTCTAACTAAAAGTGTCAAATGGCAAACGGAAACAGAAACGTCAATATATAAATCCAGCTTAGTGTTTTCAAACGCGCCAGAAACGCCATTGAGTATATGAAGTAAAATTAAATAAACTACTAACAAAAAAACAAGTAGAAGCGTGATTTAAATATTTATTCATGTCGCGTCTAAAGCGGAATCACCCTATTACAAGGATAATTTAAAAAAACTTAAATTAAACTGCAAGAAATTGACTAAATCTTCTAAAAGTTATAAAGAAAAAGCTCGTTGCAGGATTATATGATAGGTTTTAAAATAAAATTCAATTGGATACCAAAACGTCAATATCTAATTAAACTTTATTACAACTAGCGTATTTTTGTAATTTAAATTCCTTAGCAATTAAAGCCTGTACTAATTAAATTCACAATTTAGCTTAGTTTTTAAGTTTTTTTCTTTTAATTATCCTAATTTAATAAGAAACAAAAAGGATATTCATAAAATAAGTTAATTTATATTTTAATTTTTATTAAAAAAAAAACTAATTAAATTTTATAGGTTTTCTACAATACATAGTGCAAGAATAACAATATTAATGATATTTATTAACACAAAAAATGTGAATATATTATAAAAAAATTATACAGGGTCTTTCAGAATGTTAAAAAAGAATGGGCAGATTTTACTATTAAAAATATGAAAAAAGTTTTATAAAAACAACAACAATAAAACTTATTTTATTTGGCAATAATAATAGATTTTTACAATTAGTAATTTTTACTAAATTAAGTGTTTTCGAAATATTTTGGTTTTTTGAAAAGTTTAACACGCTCTATCTTGAAAACGAAAAATTTGCGGACCAATGTTTATATAAACTTTTTTTCATATTTGTTTGGTATACAATCTACCCTTAATTTTTCTAAATATCATTTCGTAACACCCTGTATATTATATTATTTAAATCTTTCAAATAATTAAATGCAGATTCATTATAGTACTTTAATATACAGGGTTAGTAGAAAAAACCGTAACGGTGGATTAGCTCAGCAACCGTCAAATATGAATGAACCAAATTTTGTACCAAGGGGTAAATAAACTTAAAAATTTTTAAAAATGTATTTGCAAAGTTTCCAAGCTTATATTTTTTTCTGTAGCTTACAAAAGGCCTAGGTATGGTCAATTATCTAAAAAACGATCCAACCAATATTCGTTAAAATTAGTACAGGGGCAAAACTGGACCTTCCAAATTAATGAATAGAATTTCTCCAACGTTTTCAAGATTCCTTTAAAAAAATCAAGGAAAGGAAATAAGGAAATTTAACTATGAAACATCGCAAATGTAATTCCTGAATTTAAAATATTCAGTTACTTCTCTGAAATAATTTTGATGATTTTTGGTTGGATCGTTTTTAAGATAATTGACCATACCTGGTCATACCTATATTCCAGCTTGATGACATATCTTGGATATTGACAGGTGTAAAAACGATAATCATCAGGGCATAATTAAGTGGATAAAAGAAATTGATTACAATAATAAAAAATAGGGTTTTCCATTTACCATTTTAAAATTCTCCAATCTAGAGAGAAAGTTATAAACTGTGCAACCTTGGATATATAATTTTTAAACTATTCATGTTTAGTTACCCCTTTGCACATAATTTTGTTTATTTATATTTAACGGTTGCTGAGATAATCCACCGTTCCGGTTTTTTTACTAACCCTGTACTCATATTTTTCTCAAAAATGTCTAATTATCTTAAAATCATTTGATGTTTTACTAAGGAAAGTTCTTTAATTAAAATTTATTTAGGGCAATAAAAATTGTTTAAAATACAATTTAGTTTGCTGTCGCAAAATAATGTGCCAATTTATCCTTTACCGATAAACAGCGATGCCTGCAAAATAATGAGTCATTAAACATAAAGGTGCTACTTTTAAGAATGACCATAATTGGCTTGAACCAAATTAATTCTGTGTACTCTACATATATTTTTAATTAAATCCTGTCCGAAGTACTGTTACAATTTTAGAGAATAGTGTCCCTTTTAAATATTAACAATTGTTTACCGATTTAAAGAACAGCTGTTCTGACTCCACTTTTATTAAAAGCAAACATAATTCTCTTGCTCACCAACAAAGACACCCACGGTACGTTAGTATTTAGGCTTTCAGCCTTCGTGGATTGTCCAAAGATAAAAAAACAAGTTGCAGAATCTGTCGCTAGTAGTTCTCTAGCAGCTTTTAATAAAGTAACAATTAAAAGAATACACTCTTTCTGGAACAATATAATTAAGTCCTTAATTTATTTACTTTGTTCGCTTCTTGATTGCTTAAGTATGTAATTGTGGTCTGGCTTCGCCTTTACTTCTAAACCTCTCTTATACCATGTTTATAATTTTTACCTTTTTTCTTTTAAGAAACTCACAATAGTACTTGGATTTTGTGGGTTTGTGTACTACCCCAAAATGCTTTTTTCTAGTTAGGTAAATCTAACAATAAGCAAAACA
>JACEGR010009691.1:0-24485 GCA_014170235.1 Listronotus bonariensis
CCTCGAAGGTTTCGGAAAACGCCCGAATTATCCATTAATAACTTTTATGCCATCATGTACTATGGAATTTTCACGATATTTCTTGAATATTCTAGATCATTCTTTACTCTTCCACCATACTATAAAAGGGCGACGGGAAACCTCCGATCAGTTAGTACGGATTCGACTTTTGTGCTGTAAACTTCGGGACATTGACAATTTAAGATTTTGCCGTTATTGTAACCATAGTTACGTTACATTGTTAATAAAGGTATAAAAACGAAGGCACGTGTTTTTATACGAGGTGATTTGGAACAATATTTTATTTATTATTAATATACCGTGTAAAAAAGGTAAATATTAAAAGCTACTTTACGGCTTATACTCTCTCTGTTAATTATGTCTTCAAACTGTTGAGATTGCAACTTAACCTGATAGGAAATTCAACTGGGGTGTCCTCTGGAAGACCTCAGGAGTTTAGCTGATTTGGTTTAGTTAACTTTGAGTTTGAGTAGCTGGTGATTGACAAAATCAAGCTTTGTCTAACTAGTTTTTCTTTCAACCAGCCCCCCTCAATATTTGGGTTACTTGTTACTTCCCCACTTGAGAGTATTCTTTTACCTGTCTCTAAAACACCTAAAAAACCAAAATACATCATCTTCACATCACTTTATGTAACAGCAACATAAACCAAACTTTCGAATAAGAGAGAGATTTTCTTTTACGTGCTGGATAAAATTTCTACTTTCGTAAAATACAATAACAGTGTGTAGGTCGCAGGTAAATGGTTATTTTAGGCAAATGGCTTCTGCCTAGGCAAACGCCTTATTTTGTCTGGGCAAATGATGTATTTTCATTTTTAAATGGTTGTATGGGCAATTTTTCCCAATAAATAGATTGATGATAAGCATGCCAATAAATTTGGGGACGATTTATTTAATCTATCCCTAAATAGGCTTTGAAGGGTTATGAAGTCCAATGTTTTTATAGATTAAGGCTTCATGTTGTTTTATTTTCAAAGTTAGATTTTTTTAATGTGTATATTTTAAATTTAATTTTAGATGTTGTTTTCTTGTACTTTTTGTAATAGGTAGATTAGATTAGATTAGATTAGGAGGTGGATTGCATATCCTCTAACACTGCAACCTCCTCAGGTTTATTGTGTGTCCTCCGTCCATAGGTTAGAGCACGCTATCCAAGCCGGTCTGTTTAATCAGACTCCACAAGCTTGAAACTGGCCCCTTGGTATATCTTGCCGCTTTAGGTTTTTCTTCACCCAGCCTTGCAAACCGCAGACGACAAAGGGCTTCGCAGTAGCACCATACGTGTTCTGCGGTTTCTTCATCCTCCTGGCAGAACCTACATAGGTTTTCTTCTGCCAGGCCCATAGTTTCCATGTGTTTATTCAGTCTGCAATGACCTGTCAGTTGACCCACTATTATTCTTACTGCCTTCCGGTTATAATTCAGAAGGTCTTTTGTTGTAATAGGTAGCTAACTTAAATCATTAGTTACTTGTTATTTTTTACTGCTTTTTAAGTATTTTGGTGGTTAACTAAAATATAAAATTTTAGTCATGAATATTTGTTAATTAAAAAGCTTAGTACTAGATATATATGTAGATGCTTGTTATTTAAAATTGTAATTGGGCAATGCCCGTTAATAAGTAAATAAATAAATAAAGAAATAAATAAATAAATAAATAAATAAATAAATAAATAAATAAATAAATAAATAAATAAATAAATAAATTAATTAATTAATTAATTAATAGATGCTATTTGTCTAGCAATTTTTAGGCAAATGAAAAGAGAAATATTTGCATAACCAGACGGTCATGCAAAACTGTTACATTGGGGGTTATGGTTAGCTCTGGTTATTTAAATATTTTTTGTAATTTCCTAATAGAGCAAAAAAACAAAGATTTAACTTACCAAAACTAACTACAACCGCCACAATTTGACAGTTTTGCATGACCGTCTATAGCGCTTCAAACCTAACAAATTACACGTGCTTTTGTTTTTTACTGTAGTCTGCAAAATACGCTGTACGTATGCTATCAAATATGTTAAAGCAACGATTTGTAAAAGGCAACAAACATTGAAAAAAACTTCCTTTCTTTAAAACTTTACAATCAAACACATCACTCAATCCGTAAAAACTAAGATCGTTGGGGAAACTCTAAAACCACAAAGAAAATTTGGTTACCAACAAACCAGAATCCCAGAACAGAACAAAATGGAGGGAATCGAAACCACGGAACAAAAAGTTTAGATCGAAACTCGAAACAGGAAATCGATGGTTGTCCGATCGTGTTTTATATTTTCCTAGATAAAGCAAGAAATCAGTCATAAATCATAAATAAAAATTATTCTAAATAATAGCTAAACTTCTTTAAGTAAAGTAGCTTATTTTAATCCCAATTTACTATAATATGCTTATTTTGTATCTATATAATATCTATAACAACCATAACTCTTTCAAAATCGTTCGTTGTTTCTTTAGCACATTGAAATTGTGGATGAACGTATTGATTGATGATTATTCTAATATGATCAGAGGTTTCCTCAACACGACGTTGGATTTTTATGAATTTGTATGACCAACAAATTTTTTTTTTTTTTTTGACGTCAAAATGGCGTCACTTATCTGACGCCAAAAACACATCAGTAAAATGGCGCCAAAATGACGTCATATGACGTCAGGTTGCTGCTTGGGAGGTAGAGCTTTACAAGCGCCTTACTACATTAACTAGGTGTAGTAAATTTCATATAAATGGTTAAAGGGTTTTTAAAATATTGTCACAGACAATCAAAAATGTGTTTAGGTTGGAGAATTTTAGAGAGTTAGGATCATTTATTTAGTTTGTTAATTTATTTAAATAATTTACCTTAGTTTTGACTGGTGAAAGGTATAACTGCCTGGGGTATGCGAATGACCTGGTCATTGTGGTCAGTGGGGGTAAGATACATATCAAGCAAAATGCAGAACGCTGCACTATGTCCGATTTAGTAGAAAATTGTCCAGAAATCAAATACCTTTTGAACGAAATCTCATAGAAAATGTTTTCTAGTATCATTTGAAAAGTGAAGTCATGTAAAATACAGGAAATATACGAGAAAAACTCAATTTTGACTCTAAAACTTGAAATAATACATTGAAAAAAAATGAAGTAATAGACAATTATTTATCTTACTTTTGGCTTTATACATATTTATATGTATTGATGTTTTTTTACATACAATTTTTTGGGCTATGGGGTTAAAAAATTATAAGGTTAAAAAAATACACAAAAAAATTAGATGTTTTATACGAAATATATACTGTGTGTCCCAGGATAGATTTTACAAGAGGACAAATGAACCAAAAATTTTTGAATTTTAAAACGAAATTTTGGGAAAATGAGTCGCATGGTCCAAAACTAATAAATACAAAATTTTACTTCAGTTGGTATTAATAGGGCTTATAACTACAATTATAAAAAATGCCTAGGAACTATTTTTTTTTAATTAAAATTGAACGAAGTTGTATAAGTAAATGTTTTAGAGAATTAAATTTAATCATAAAAAATATTTCGTATAACATCTCCCTCTCTATTTTTTTAACCCCATAATCATAATCTAACAACCCCATACCCAAAAAGATTGTATGTAAAAAAAACATCAATATAAATATAAGGCCAAAAGTAAGATGAATAATAGTCTATTACCACATTTTTTTCAATTCATTATTTCAAGTTTTGGAGTTAACATTAAGTTTTTCTTGTATTTTTTCTGTATTCTACATGACTTCACCTTTCAAAAGATATCAGAAAAAAAAATTACGACCATTTGTTTAAAGGTTATTTGACTTCTGGACGATTTTCTACCGAGTCGTACATAGTGCGCCGTAGACATCGTTGATAAATAAATGGTGGTGCAAATATGAAGGATTTTCAGTCAACCCTCAGAAGACAATAACCGTCCCTTTCACAAAAAGATAGACGATGGAAGGATTCTCCTGGCTCAACGAAGTGAGAATCCCCTTTTCAAAAGATGTCAAATATTTAGGAGTCATCTTTGACCAAAAATTGATTTGGGGACCACATCTAAGCAAAGTTACTCAGAAGGCAAAAATTACCCTAGGTAGATGCCGAAGACTTTGGGGCAATAATTGGGGACTCAGCCCGAAGATGAACCTGTGGATGTACAAAATGGTTGTTAGACCAATGATAACCTACGGTTCAATTGCCTGGGTTGCAAAGATGCTACAAAAGACAACAAGGCAATTACAAAGTATACAAAGACTTGCTTGTCTATGTATACCGGTGGCCATAAAAACGACCCCTACTGCAGCTATGGAAGTGCTGCTTAACCTACCGCCACTTCACATATTTCATACAGGGTGAAGTGAAAGCGGTACAATACCATCTTAAACAAGGTCAAAGTCCTATTATAAGACAGGAAAGGGTCATACAATGGAGATTCAAGGAGGACCAAGAAGTGTGAGATGCCTTTGGACAAAATGGTACCAAGCTATTGGCTAAACAAAGGTTTTCAAACTATTATACCAGATAGAAGGACTGGGAGGCTGGCCCTCCCGTTAAAGCTGACCTAATCTGGTATACAAGTAGCTCCAAAACGGACCAAAAAGTCGAAGCAGGTATATATGGAGACAAACCGAGGACAAAAATAAACATTGATCTCGGACAACACCCTACAGTGTTCTAGGCCATCACTTTCAAAGGTTTTTGCCCGAATTATCCATTGAGAACCTTTATGCCATCTTGTACTATAAAATTTGTGCGATATTTCTCCAATTTACTAGACGTTTCCTCATTACTAACGGGTGATTCATTTTTTTGTAGGTATTTTTGGATATATGAGATGGTCCAAATTTCAAACCGTCATGGTATTTGGGTTCAATACTGTTTGACAATTTATCTTGGAAAGACTTAGCCCCCGGCACAATGTCTAAAACTTGTTCAACTGTATTATAAAAATCATCATTCTCCGAGGAATGTATTTCCTGCACTTCGGGCAACTTATGGTTCACGCATAATCGGCCTACTATCTACCTACATTACAAAAATTTAAACTCCCCTTTTCATTATTGGATAATCCTTGACCAAATAGGCCACATCCAGCACGTAGTGCAACAAATATAGCGGCAGTAGCTGCAAGTGTTCGCGATGATGCTGAGGAATTAATTTGGCGCTCGGAAATTGAACCTTAAGAGCAAACCATGTTAGGCGCAGTTAAGGCCAACATTTAAAAGACAATCTTTAAAAAATAAATGTAGGATATAGTTCTTTCGTATGATAACAAATATTACCTAATAAAGTTTTTTTGTTTAATTTTTATTTCTTTTTAAAAGTACATCCAAATGAATCACCCCTTATAAAAGAGTAACAGAAAAACTTTGAAAAGTAGTATAGTTTATTTCGAGACATTGACAACTAAACATTTTGTCGTAGTTGTAACCATAGTTACGTTACATTGTTATTAAAAGGTATAAAAACGAAGAGAGGTGTTATTTATACGGGGTGTTTCGAAACATTTTGTGTCAGAAGCCAGACGAAGTCACTCGAAGAAAGTGAAGCGGAACGAGGTTACCCGAGAAAGCCGAATTGGTCAAGTGGATTATGCCCGTTGGAACAAGACAACAATGTGCAGTTATGGAGGAAACTAGTGCCCTAATTAAGCTAATGATGGAAAAGCCACAAGACCTTAAGAAATAATTTCAGACAAGACAAGAATTCCTTAAAGAAAACCCAAAACAAATGAAGACCAGTCAAGAATTACTAAAAGAAGATCTAAAACAAATAAAGACCTAAAAGAAATAAAAACAAGTCAAGAATCCCTGAAAGAAGACTTTAAAAAAGAAATGAAAACCAGTCAAGATTCGATGAAAAAGAGTTGAAGTGAGAAATCCGTAACAGTCAAGAAGAAACAGGACAACAAAGGGATAAAAATTCAAAAAGACATGAAAAGAAGCCAAGCTGAAATAAAACATGAACTAAAAGAAAAGATGGTCACGATCCGAGAAAACCTAAAATAAGAATTTCATCATAGCAAGGATGAGATGAGAAAACAGTTGTTGCTTAAATTAAAGCTTACCGAAGAAGACGAAATAAAAGTAATACAGCAAACTGTTCACATAGTTGAAGGTCAAGTTAAGGATGTCCAAGGCCAAATGCAAAAATAAGTACAACATTTACAGCAACAAATTTAAAAAATAGTTATTACAGGCGTAGTTTGGGAATGTGGTACTTCTACAACTGTTATAAAACCACTAACTTTTGATGAAAAAGTACCGTGGGTTACGTACCTTCGACAATTTGAAGCTGCTACCGATGGCAATAATTGTAGTTTACCAGAGAAGGCACGCGTATTGGTGCTCGCTCTACGAGGTGAAGCCATGGAGATATTAAGAAATATTCCCGAAGAGAAACAAGGCGACTACCAAACAATTGTAATGTTTCTGGAAATGAAATATGGCAAGACACATTTGCAGGAAGTTTATAAAGCGCAGCTTCAGAGACGTCGACAAATATATAACAAAATCCTTCAGGAATATGAAGCCGACATCGTCTGATTGATTAATCTGACATATTCGACATACCCAGAAGAATTTAAAAAGAACTAGTCGTGGATAGTCTCATTGAAGGTTTACGCGATGCGAATATGAACCAGGCATTATGAATGGCTATACTTAAGAACATATCTTAAGCTCTTGTCTACGCACTTTCATTTGAAACAGTTAAAAAAACGTCCAGAATTCCGGCACGACTTCGAAGAATAAACTTTTTACCATAAGATGACAATTCAAACAATGATTTTGCAAGAGTTTTAAAGGACTTACGAGAAATGTTTCTTAGAAAGCAAACATAAAGTGACAATAGTTTAACATTCAGAAGACGAAATGGCAATGTGTGCGGTCGGGACTGTGAGATGGTACTAATACTGGTTCCACACATACCATCGTAAGGCCGAACATCGTAGCTCATTGTAAAATATTACGCCCTGAGAAAAATTACATCTTGGAAACCGCAAATGGAGAAGTCATACTAATAAAAGGCATACACGAAGCCAGAATAAGCCTAGGGACAACAACATTTATACAAGTCGTGTTTGTTGCCGCCATTATGGACGAAGTTACTCTTGGCCGGGTTGAAAAATCAAAAGTGTATACTGCCTACCACAACGGATACTATGGACTAACAATGAAGAAATCGTGATAAGACTACCGAAGAGTAATGAAACATCAATTCGAAAAGTTGTACTTAGTGAAGATGTCATATTACCGCCAAGTTCAGAAACAATAATCCAAGTAAAGTGTGAAGACTTAGAAGAAGAAGAAATCGTTATAGTTGAACAAGTTGAAAATAGTCTACTATACCCTAAAGGAATTTTACCGGCAAGTACTTTGACGCAAACAAAAGGAAATGTGGTATTTTTCCGAATAATGAAACTAAAAGATTTCTTGCAACAAGCTAATACAGGTGACGAAATCGGTACGTCAACCTGCAGGTATGATAGTTACCTATCCCTGTACTACACCTGCAGGAGTCCCCGCACGTAAACTGCCTAATGCTTGGCAAGACCTGGTGATTGCATCAAAACCGATGTTAAATTCAGCTCAGGTATCTAAGTTGGCAGAGCTTTTAAGAAGAAATCAAGATGTTTTCTCTTAGTCACAAAATGATGTCGAAAAACCAGCATAGTTTAACATCGGATAAACACTGGTGACACATCGCCAATAAAACAATCACCAAGGCAAATTCCTTAAGTCAAGAGAGACGAAGTCGAAGAGTTATTAGGAGACATGCAAAAACAAGGCATTATAGAACCATCTCAGAGTCCATGGTCATCTCCAGTAGTCCTGGTCAAGAAGAAAGATGGTTCCACCAGATTTTGTGTTGACTTTAGAAGACTGAATGATGTCACGAAGAAGGACAGTTTTTAACTACCAAGAATTGACGATACCCTAGATACACTCACCGGATCAAAATGGTTTTTGATATTGGATCAAAAAAGTGGCTATTGGCAAATAAAACTTCATCCGGAAGACAAGAAAAAATATGCTTATTCAGTTGGAAATGGACTGTGGAAATTTAATGTTATGCCATTTGGCCTATGCAGTGCCACCGCTACTTTTTAACGTTTGATGGAGTTGACATTAAGAGGACTAACTTTAAAAACCTGCATAGTATACCTGGATGATATTATAATTCTTGAAAAAACATTTGACGACCACCTGAAAAATATTTAAGAGGTTTTTCAAAAGCTTAGATCTGCCCAGCTAAAGATAAGCCCAAAGAAATGTCACCTTTTTCAAAAAGAAGTAAAGTACCTGGGGCATAATATTACCGAAGAAGGAGTAAAATCCAGAGAAGACAGAAGCTATCCAGAACTGGCCCATACCAAAGAATAAGCATGAAATTAAAAGTTTTCTGGAACTATGTACCTACTACAGACGGTTCATACATGGATTTGCTGATATTGCGAGACCATAAACAATTACAACTATGAATGAACTGAAGATTGTAAAGCAGCTTTTATACATCTAAAGAAAGCCCTGTACAGCCCTCCAGTGTTGTCATATCCACAACCAAATCAAACATTTATTGTGGACACTGATGCAAGCAATACTGCTATAGGTGGAAATTTGTCACAGATTCAAGATGGAAAAGAAATAAATAGTCTATTTTAGTAAAGTTCTTTCAACACCCGAACAGAATGATTGTGTTACCAGAAAAGAACTTTTGGCTATTTTCAAATCTCTGGAACATTTTCATAAATACCTGTATGGCCAGAAATTGCACCTGAGAACTGACCATGCTTCACTTAAATGGTTGCTTCAGTTCAAAAATCCTGAAGGTCAGATAGCACGATGGTAACAACGCATTCAAGAATATGATTTTAAAATGGAACATCGAGGAGGACAGAACCATAAGAATTCTAATGCTCTATTAAGACGACCTTGCCCAGATGTTTGTAAGCACTGCAGCAGACGAGAGGAACATGAGGATCCTAATGAATTTCACTGCCGAAGAACATGCATCCAGTGCTCTCAAGAATGGGACCCCAAGATCTTGGCAAAATTACAACGAAAAGATCCAGACCTGGAATAAATTGTACAACCTTAAACAGAAAATTCAAAACGGCTATCATATCAACAAATACATTTAAAGTCTCTAAGACATAAGGGTTACTGGCCTATATGCTGGTTATTAAAGATGGCCCATTAAAAAGAGTCTGGCAAAGATCTGACGGCAAATTTCACAAACATTAGACAATATTACCAAACTAAAGGATTCCCGAAGTATTGCAAGCCTTGCAAAATCGTGTAGGAGGTGGCCACTTCGGAGTTATAAAGACTCTTGAAAAGGTTCGAGAACGGTTCTATCGGCTGGGGAGTGGTGTAGATGTCAAAGACTGGTCCAACTAGGGACCGAAAACACGAAGCCATGGCAAGAGAGACAGTACAATGTGGGGGCACCTTTTGAAAAAATTGCCATAGACAAAGCGGGCCCATGTACAGTTAGTAAATCGGGGAATCGCTATATCTTGGTAGCGATGAATTACTTTAGTAAAGAGCCAGGAATCTACGCAATACCGAATGAAAAAGCTATTACTATTACAGACGTACTATTTCAACAATGGATTGGTCGATATGGACCCACACAGCACCAGACAGCCATATGATATCCTAAATGGATCCTAATATTCTAACTTTAGGATATCCTGCATTCGATATCCCTAGGCGATTTATAAGTCACCCTTCATCAATGAAGAACCAGCAGACTATGTAAGTCAACTTAGTAAAAAGCTACAGAAAATACACGAAGAGGTGCGTACCAGGTTACAAAAAGGAAGTGACCGTATGAAATCCTGCTATGACTTAAATGCTAACCATCAGGGATTTGTCGTCGGTAAAAAAGTTTGGTCATACAATCCGAAAAGAACCAAGGGACGTTCACCGAAACTACAGAAGTCTTAGGAGGGACCACATAGAGTAGTGACACGACTTAATGATCTCGTGTACCGTCCACGTGCAAAGATGAAAGTAGTAAATCTAGAAAGGCTAAACCGCTATTAAGACAGTGAAGATACTTGATCGAGACGTAAAACTTTGGAGGGGTCAATTTTACAAACTCTTAAAAATTAATCTTGTTTCTTAATTTATTTAAATAATTTACCTTAGTTTTTCCATGTTCTTTCACCACTTTTGATATCGCCCGAATTATCCATTGAGAACTTTTATGCTATCCTGTACAATGGAATTTTTACGATATTTCTCCAATTTTTTTAACGTTTCCACGTTACTATAAAAGATTTATATTATATTATAAATGTTAAAGTTGGCAAAAACGGGGTTTTTGAGCTTTTCAGCCAAATGGTAAGTTTTATCAAAAAATATAGTCCAAGAACCTGTGAGCAGCCGACATTTGTCATTTTTTAAAACATAACAAACATAGCCAGAAGCGATGGGAGACTTTGAAGTTTTACTCATAGTGGCTTTGGCAGGTACCAGGTACCAAAAGTTAATAAATTACAACTTAAATTTTGTCATTTTGTAAACGCTAAATTTTATAATATGTTACTTGGGTACGTATTAGAAGATATTCGCTTAGTCGACAGACAGATTTGACACTTCCAACCCCTTGGCAGACAAACATTTTTGGGTGGCCCAATGGTCCGATGAAGTTTAATATTTCTGTTATTTAACAAGATAAACAAAAAGTCTTATATAAGATTTGTAGGGATCTCCAATGCATTCATCAAAACTCACAAAACATTGATTAGAATTGAAATAAATGATAGCGTATACGACGTAGGTGCAAATTTACAAATATAACAAAAAAGAAAACTACCTTTATTTTTGAACTGAAAAAATATTATTTGAAAAACTTGTTTAAAATTAAAAGCTATGTCACAATTTAAAAGCAAAGCATCCCATTAAAAAAAACTGAAAAAACCCACTTTTCCAACTTACTCTAACTGCCGATAATTATTCTTATTGCCTTGAAATTAAGAAATAAAAATTATATCTTTATTATTTTAAAAGCATTTAAGTCCATTTAGATCCCTTTAAAAAACCAAAGTAATTTTTTTTGTGATTTAATATGGCTTAAATTTAACAGCTCCTTTAGATTAAAGTTTAACATCATTTATTTTTTATAAAAAGCGTATCACATTTTTAAATTTATTATCATATTTTCGTTTTTTATTTAGATTAATTCTAAAATATATTTTTTTATTCTCCCATGAATTTTTTTTACTATCATAATCTTAAATAGGTTTAATTTTTGAACATTTTATAAGAAAATCATAAAAATACATTTAAATTTTTAAATGGTAAAGACGTTTTTGGAAGGCAAAAATTATGTGGAACATTAATCTAACGGGGCTTTTAAATTAAAGCTTTTTTAAACCACAAATAAGCCACCCAAAAATATTTGTCTGCCAAGGAGTTGGAACTGTTAAAACTGTCTGGCGACTAAGGAAATATCTTCTTATAGGTACCCAAGTAACATAATATAAAATTGAGGACTTTGCTGCAAGAAGGATGCAGCCCCATTTTTTGGTCATTTAAGCTTCAATACTTTCTCTAATTTTATTTGCATTTTCGGAAAAATTTACCAATTTAAATAGTTTCGCATATTGACCAAACCACCTAATTAACGATTGGCATTTTGGTTTTTGGTTTAAAATAAGATGGTTTATTATTTTTTAAACAAGTTCTTTTTCAATTTCCCAATAAAGACCTAAAATGAAGCTGCATTCTTTTTGCAGCAAATTCCTCAATTCGGCCTTTACAAAAAGGCAAAAGTTATGTTTTAAATAATTAACTTTTGGTACCTGGTATGGGACAAAGCCACTATGAGTCAAACTTAATAGTCTACCATTGTTTCTACCTATGTTAGGAGCATGCACTGACAAAGTTTTAGCTTTTAGAAAATGACAAAGGTCTACCGCTCATGGGTTTTTACGCTTGACTTTTAAACTTTTTTCGAAAATGTCATAGCAGTCAATAAAACTAACAAAATTACGTCCCCACCAATAACTATAGGACTGGATAAAATATCTCGACATGGTGACTTTTTCGGAGACAATTTTTGTAGATAATTTCAGTCTAACATTTTAGTAAAAGATATTTTTATAATAAAACTTACTGTTTTACTGAAATTATTGTAATTTTTTTCATTGCTTCTTTTTTCTAGTCATTTTCATTTGATAATGTCATTAGCAAGGAAGAAACAGAAAAATGTATATCGTTTTGGAGAAGCGTGGTAGAAAAAAATTTAGAACCTGTAAAATGTAGCATAATTGAAAGCCTTAACAACAGAACGCAAACAGCTACCAATGATAACATAAAAGTTAAAGAAAAAAATAATAAAAAACCAAAAAAGACAGATAAAAAACTTCAAAAAGACACTACGAAACATGCAAGACGATCCAGTGTTTGGTATAACATTTTAGGAGAACTACAAAAGAGGAGGCTAAATCAAACAAAGGTAAGTTTCTAAATTTAAACGTACAATTTACCGTATGGTATGTTTTGCACTACTTTTAGTATTATCGTCGTCGTGTGGCAGTTTAAAATATTGTAATATCACCTAGAGCCGTTTTAGATATCTCGAGGGTAATCAAAATTAGTTGTTCCAGTGTTCGTCATGGGTAACTTCTCTATTATTCAAAAAACAGCAAACTAGTAACATTTTTAAGCCCTAGAGGATTAAACATAAAAAACAAATAAGAATCGGATAAACTGTGTAAAGCTTTCGCAGCCATCTTCTGCTAAACTTTTTTGTGTTATGCAGCCGTTGTCGTAGATTTTGTGTCGTTGACGTTTCGCTAGCTCGAGTGGTTGGCATCCCTAGAAAGTTCTTGGTAGACTACTTGCGTACTATTGTAGTACGTATGCAGTAGTCTAATACGTTACGAAACCTACCGGTGTGATTTCTTATGTCTTTTTATAAGAAAAAGTTCCTATTAACATGTACTAGCTTCAATTGATAGTAGTTATTTGGGGTACACGCCAAAAAATTAAATAAAAATACCAAAAAAATAATAATTCAAATAAATAATAAATAAACTGGGATGTTTTGAGCATTTTAGCATGGGAAACTTGTTCTAAAAAACGTAAAATCAAAGAAAGTGCGTATATATTATTAAATAAAAATAAATGTGTAGCATCAATTTCAGTTAATTTAAATAACACTTGGTTTCCTTGGTGTACTAAATAACTACCATCAATTAACTGAATCCGCCGAACCAATACAGAACATATCTTCTAGACTAGCTTAATTTATTAGATAAAGGGCGTTAAAGTTTTTAAGAAAAGTCAGTATGTTTTAAATATCCTAAAGAGCCTTTAACCGATTTAGATAAAATTGTTTATATAAGCAAAATGCATAAAGAAAAACCATTTTCTTAGTTTACAACCCAAGTGATAATAAGCGATAAGGAAATGTGTTAAAGTTTTTTATTACTTTTTCTTAATTAAGTAGTTTTAAAATAGTAATTTATGTAACAAGTGCATAAAGTGATACTGGGATACTTTAACTTCATGTTACCGGTTTAAAAAACAGCATTTTTTTAACGGTCCTGGAAAAATATATTTTTTTTCTATCTTATAATAAACGAGATAGGCGCTGTTTAAATATACGGACCAATCCTATACATATTGTATATCGTTTTCTATTTTTGCAATAAAAACGAAGTTTCCAATTAAAAAAGTAAACTTGACCTTAGAATATCCATAAATGTCACTTTTAAGATCATCAAAAGATTTTCTATTTGATTTAATAAAACTTTTTGTTTAAAACTTTTTCTATGGCCTTTGGTTTTTAAGATACTTATCCGTTTTCATACTTTAAAGACACCTTTTTAAATAGAGGGTTTTACTGAGAATTGTGTAAGGACCTGCTAGTGGAAATAATTCCTGTAGCTTCATATAAGTTTTCGTGGATGCATTAATACACTAAAAGGATCAAAACAAATAAATAATAAGTGATAATATCAAGTTGTAGTAATTCTAACGAATTTTGCCACTCCGGCCGTAATTTACAATGTAAAGGCCCCCTAAAATAAAAACAACATAAAGTTTTTTGTGTCAATAAAGTATAAGACTGTTGTAAATATACTGTATTTGGTATTACATAGCACACCATATCCTAAAAAAATTATTAGACAAAATATTACTTTTACTTAAGTGGCATAGTTTATTTTAAGACATAAGTGGTAAAAACGCTTATACAATATATTCATTGGAACAAAAAAATAACTTATAATTTTACACTAAAAATTTTTTTATTTATATTTTACAGGGTGTCCAAGAATATATGGGCAATCTCTCGAATTCATATAGAACACATAAAAATAATGTGACAAGTTCATATAAATTTTTTTCTAGTCTCTCTTCACAGAGATATGTGCCCTTAAAGGACGCCATTGAAAATCTGTTTTTCTTGAATAACTTTTACATCACTCGGTATAATGAAATATTTTTTTAATATAATAAATACCAGTTAGGACTCCTTTAAATGCTATCCTTGTAAAACATTTGCCTTCCTCAGTTTGCCGGGCGCGGACTAACCCTTACACAATAGTACTAATTATTTTTACACCCTGTATAATAAAGAAATAAAATTAATAGTAGGGAGAGAAGGGGTTTCCCGGACCTCCGTCCTCAGGTGGAGCTTATTATCTCAAAATCTCTGACGTCAGCAATTATTTAGGAATCTTGCGCAACGCGTTATTCAGGGCGTGGTCCCTACTATCTGTAAAACCATAAGGGTCATCTGTCAAATGTCAAATGTCACCTGTCATATGTCAAAAATCACGTGACTTAGAAAATGGCCGCCATGCGTAGGATACTTGCGCGACGGTCATAAATTGATCTGCGTAAACGCGAAAATCCCAGGTTGTACCGTTCGGGCGCTATCGACAAAAATCGTAATTTAACCCTGATGACTCATGATGGGAGAGCGGTTTAAATTTTTTTAAAATATAGTATTACGTCATACCTATCGAATAGCGAAAACCGCATGACGCCATCTTTAGCCATAAAGGCGTTACAGCTGTTTAAATATAGTTGAGAGATATCAATTAGCGATTAAAACGGTAATCCTATAGTAAATCGGTCATTGTAGCCTTATTATTATACTTAGAATAATGAAACTTGGACACAGAATAGTTCCTAACGGCAATAATTTCAAGGGAAAGCTTGGGTTAAAGCGCGGGGTGTAAGCGGGGGGCTTAAGAGTAGGGCCTCGCGTAAAGGTGCGTTGGCCGAATTAAAAAAATATTTCGGTCTCAGTACATACGATATTTAAAATTTTTGTTTTAAATGAAGATTAGGACCTAAGAAACATATTTAAATATAATTTGTAAGGGTATTAACCCTTATTTCGAAAATATTAGCCTAGCGCTAAAAGAAGAGTATACGAATAACAGAATTAAAAAATAAATATTTTGGTTTCAGTACATACGATATTTACGATTTTTGTTTAAAAGCGAGATTAGGACCTAAGAAACATATTTAAATATAATTTCTAAGGGTATCAACCCTTATTTTGAAAATATTAGCCGAGCGCTAAAAGAAGAGTATACGAATGACAGAATTAAAAAATAAATATTTTGGTTTTAGTACATACGAGTAGATAGAGCAACAAGAGTTCTACAATCAAAGTCCCATAAGATTAACACAGGGCCAAAATCCTGCATTTTTATCGCCATCTCAACCCTAGGCCAAAATAGGGGATGATTTTAAACCACGTGATAGATAGGGGTAGTTTTAATAGATAGGGGTAGCACCTGACGTCATCAACCTATAAATTAAAAAGTCTCTTGCAGGGACCGGGAATCGAACCCGCAACACCTGCGTGAGAATCCAACCCCATATACCACTGGGCTATTGGAGGATCTGATAATTAATTTTAAAGATTATGAAAAGAATACAATATTGCAAAAAACAAAGTTCTTCTCATTATGCATAATAAATACCGCTATAAAAATTCCATTATTATGAATAAAAAATTAAAAATATAGTAAAAATACCTGAAAATTGGTTCTCTAAATACCGCGAAAAATACAACTAAAATTTAACTAAAGCCATTTTTAGCCTATTAGCCAAATTTAAAAAATGTTTATACACCTCACATAATCCTAAAATAAATAAATAAAAAAAAACGAGGTAAAACATCAAACAAATGCGTCTAAAATAATCAACATTAAAAACCACACCCCCATGCGCTTTCACCCCCCGCTTAAGCCCGGGGTTTAAGAGCAAGGCGCCAAACAAATGGACCTAAAATAATTAACAGTAAAAAGGCTTAAGACACCTTTAGGTATAAAAATTTTTAAATTCTGACTGACAGAAATCGAGAATTTTGACTTCTTAGAGATACACAAATATTAGGTGTTGAGTAAAATTATTCTGAATAACACTTTTTGGCGCTCGGTAAATATTTTCGAATCTGAAGTAATTGTTAAGATCCGCATAAAACCTATTTTAATGGGTTTCTAAAGGCTTAAGGCACCTTTAGGTCTAAAAATTATAAAATTCTGACTGACAGAAATCGAGAATTTTGACTTCAAACTTAGAAAAAAAATCACAAATATTCGGTCTTAGAGTATAAAATTTTGAAATACACATTTTGGCGCTCGGTAAATATTTTCGAATCTGAAGTTAAGGTCCGTATAAAACCTATTTTAATGTGTTTCTTAAGGCATAAAGTAACTTTAGACCTAAAAATTATAAAATTCCGACTGACAGAAATCGAGAAAATTAATTTCAAACTTAGAAAAAAATCACAAATATTAGGTCTTAGAGTATAAAATTCTGAAATACACATTTTGGCGCTCGGTAAATATTTTTGAATCTGAAGTTAAGACTCATCTAAAACCTATTTTAGTGTGTTTCTAAAGGCTTAAGGTACCTTTAGGGCTAAAAATTATAAAATTCTGACAGGTAGAAATCGAGATAAAAATGTTGGTAATTTACCAAACAAAGGGGCCTAAAATAATTAACAGTAAAAACCACACTGCCCATTAAAAACAGATTACTCAGATAAGATAATTTAGTGATTATGAAAATTAATTCACATAAAAAGATAGTTTTAACCGTATACGAGGTGTTAAAAAAAATAATAAACACCGCAACAATCATTTAATACACCCCAAGTAAAACACCCAATATTGGTAGCTAATATTTGTTTTGTTAGGTAAGCCGCAACTTAAAAAACACTCCAACACACAAAGGGTATGTATTAATTATGTATAAAATTAATAAAAAATAGGTCACTTACCACAGTTTTCATGTTTTCCACAGGCTATGGAGAAGCGTCGTAGAACAGCTCAACAGGATCGTAAATGGCGATGGGGCAGTTCAAAACAGGGCTGATAGCTTAACTATGCCGATTCAAACAGGTAAATAGAGCCATTTGTAACAAAACATAGTGGTTATTGTGGTAAACCTGTTGGGAAAAAATGTGTTTATTAAGTTTTTAAATAATATGCAGGGTGATTAAAAAAATTATATACATTTTCAACAAAAACAAATATTTTGGCGATAATATTAAAGGATGCAAATAATTTCCAGTAGATTTATTTAGAACAAACAAAAGATATAAAGAGGGATGTGATTTCAAAAATAACACGTCACAGCCCCACATCTAAATTGCACGTACCTGTGAGCGGTGGAAATCACTGCGGGTAAAAAAACAAAAAAAAATAATAATAAATAGCTAAAAATAAAATAATTAATAAAATTGCGGACACCTATAGTAAAAATACGGTCAATCTAATACATTGAGCTGCAAACGGCTGGGACCCCTATAACAAAAAATTATTAGCACATAGATTTTCTGAAAAAATATCTCAAATAAAGGCATACCTGAAATTAAAACACCGTTTTACTTACTTTAAAATACGGATTCAAACGATGACAAGGCGTTATCAGCTGAAAGGAAGTGATATCACCCGACGGTACACTAGCGCAAATGCGTGACATAGAAAAATATATATTTTTAAAAATTACCTGTTGAACGATGTTGATATATAGATTTTAAATTTTAGGCAGTAAAAAGACGCATTGTTAAAAATTCAATACGCCCTAGTACGTCCAAAAATTCAAAAATCAGTATCACAGCTACCATTTCCAGATGAATAACAGTAGTAAAAATACAATATCTTAGGCAAGCCCAGTAGCTTTTAAGTTTATGCTTTAAAGCGGTATATTAGCATGCAAAAATAAATAAAAAAACTTACATATTTGCAGGTGGGTAGCGGTGTTGGAGGTAAATGGATTTTCAAGTTTTTAGATATTAAAAGGCCATATTAGTAAAAAACAAATACGGCTAAATAATATCAAAAATTAAAAATTCAGTTGTAGTTTCTTTAATCAGGACAAATGGTGATATATAGATTTTAAATTTTGAAACTTATTTGATATATGTAGTAGTAAAAAACCAATATAGATACCAAATAAGCGTCAAAGAACATAAAACCTGAACTGCATTTTCTCTCACGTTTTTTGGACTTGAGACAAAGCAAAAATAATAAAATAAGGGCATTTAACCTATTTATTATTTTTGGTACGTTTAAAAATGCATAATTAATCACTCTTAATTATGAAAGGGTTGGGTCAGTATGTCAGTCAAATAGTCAAGTCCGATTTTTAAGCGCAAGTCGGTATATAGTATAGTAAATAGACGACAAGTCCACCGCTGAAGTGCCCTTCACCCCACCGCCGAATATAGGTTAAAAAACACTTTATAATTTCATAAAAAAACTTGATATTTCTACGTTATGTTGGCATCTTTTATTGGCTTCGTCAAGCATCTTTTCATGGCTCTTTTTTATATTATGTTGGCATCTTTTATTGGCTTTGTCAAGCATCTTTTCATGGCTCTTTTTTTTTATTATGTTGGCATCTTTTATTGGCTTCGTCAAGCATCTTATTTATGGCTCTTTTTTTATATTATGTTGACATCTTTTATCGGCTTTGTCAAGCATCTTTTCATGACTCTTTTTTATTTTATGTTGACATCTTTTATCGGCTTCGTCAAGCATCTTTTCATGATTCTTTTTTATTTTATGTTGACATCTTTTATCGGCTTCATCAAGCATCTTTTCATGGCTCTTTATTATTATTATGTATACTATACCATAAAAACATCAAGTTTTGACTTCTGAACTAAGAAATTTTACAACCTATATGCTAAGAATTCTAACAAATATAACTAATACTAATTTTGTTTATTCATCCATTCTCGCACAATGTCCCCAAGGTAATGTATCATAGCATCCCTTGATCAGCTGTCTCTTATCGTCATGGGGGCTAAGTCCGATTTTTGTTTGTTTTACTGTATGCAACTCATGCTTCCGCGATCGAATCAGATTTTGGGATACCGATTTTTCCGAAAATGTTTCCAAACAGTCAACGTAATCTTGAAAGGTTATTTTTTGTCGAATTATAGATTTTTTAACGCCTTTAATTTTCTTAGTGACCCCCAAATTTACTAACTCTCTCTCAATTTCCTCGCGTTCTTTCTGCTCCCGCTCCATTTTCCCCCTCTTTTCGTTCAGTTCTTCGGGGTGTACAACACCTTTGTTGCATACATTTTAGAGCGAAGACCAACGAAATGTGTCATTATGCGCCCACTGTTCTCATCCTTCATCATTCCAAGAACTTTTTATTGACTTGGGGCATCCCGTAAACGTTATTTGGGGGATAGTCTGATGTATCAAAATACTGATGACAGTCCCGTTTTATAGACTCATATGGGTCTTGATTTTTTATTTAATAAATAAGACTGTCGGTGTCGGTATAAAGCACTTTGCAATCACTAAAACGATTCTTCATGTATTCATAGTGAAACTCGTAAATTGTCGTTTTAGCCAAGTCTAAAATACACATACCAACGTAAATTGGCTTATTAAAGTATACTTCAGTTTTGGCCAATTCCACAATTAACATATTCTCATTGATGACGACACCACTTTTAAACTCTGGTCTTGATATTAATGCTTCTGCGCCATATCGACCATCCCACTTGGTAATTATTTTGACATTTGAATGTAAACGCAAATTCTCCATAGTCTTACCAAATACTGCATTGACCATCAGCTTGAAAAAGTTTTTTCAAACTCGTTTTTAGCCTGCTGGCGTAATTTGGTATTTAAGTCAATGTACATCTTCAACCATGGAGATTGCTTAAAGGATAAGACTCTGTGTACTTTTTTCAGTTTAGCGCCAAGTTTTATGGCCTGCTTTAAATTCCGATAGTGGATAATATAGGCTTCTTTTTGTATAGTGTTGCCAGAAGTTTCTTGGTTTTCGAGTTTTTGGGTTCTCTATGTTCTGGGCATGGGGGAAGGTCTGCAAATTTATTATGCAACTTATCTGGTATCTCCAAATCTACTTCCAATATATAACCAATGGGAGAATCATTAGGAATAGATTCAAGATTAAACTGTTCAACATTTTCGTCCCATTGAAAGCCACCTGTAGGTAAATATTGACTCATTGCCCACCCATATTGATTATTGACATCAAAATACATCAGATAGGTTTCTACAAGATCACGGCTATAGGTGGGCATGTATTTATTATTCGCCTCGGCATAACGTTTAGAGCATTGGCTTAGACCTCCTCTTATACCTGTTTCAATGAATGTTATCATATTTAGATCTGTAAGCAGCTCCAACTCCTGTTTTGTTAGATAAAGCATACACTGCCATGCATATCCAGGTAAAGTATACGCATGCGCAGGATCTAACCCATATGTTTTATATGCAGTGGCTCTAAAGGCTTCAAAAACATCTGCCAAGAGTAGTACATCTGTTTTTAAATACAGATCAGAGTAGTCCTGAACGGTTTTACACTCAAACTCACACCATACCTTTTGAGCATGCTTATATTCCTTTTCGCTTATGTGACAATTTTCCAAACTGTTGTAAAAACCGAGCTTTGAAGGTAGCGCAGTAGCCTTCAACGATTCCCAACTGCTCATAACATCATAAGGAAAGACACCCTTACGAGTTAGCAAGGTAAACTGATGTTCAGATACTGCGCTAAATTCACGTTTTAGAATAGGGTATTGCTCAAGGTATGATGCAAGTTGGGCCAGTCCCGATGGTAAAAATCTAAAAGAATCCAAGAATCTGAATTGTATCTGCTATCTTTTATATGTTTTGTAAACGATATATATTTTTCTTTGTTTACTGGCAACACATCTATATCACCCTCTACCTCGGCTAACGCCTTTATTATCATATGGCCATCGTAGGCGCTAAGGTTATGAAATACTACAGGAACTACTCTAGAATCCTGATAGTTTACATTACAATCATCATGAGCCGGACCTCGGAATTTAGAATCCATGTGATTGTGGTCCCTAACCTTTTTCTGATCGCTAGTAAATGGTTTCTCACATATATGACACGTAGTAGCCTCGAAAAATTTTCTATTTTCTTCTTCTGTTAGCGGCTCCATAGGTAGAGGACACTGGAATACAGTTTCAACGTCTTCGGCAACCTGATGAAGTTCACGCACAAACCACTCCATACAGTCTGGTCCAGTATATGTTCGATAAAAGGATAGCGAGTCATCATATGAACATTTAAAGTAATAGCCCACACTCTATGGTACATGGTGTTGATACTGCCGGGTATTTTTACTTGTATCCTCTTGAACAGGTAGAAGGAGACATTCCGTGTCTGCATAGATTATAAATGGTACCTTTTCCTTGTATTCATGATTCTTAAACTTGACAATTGCTTTCTCTTTGGAAGGAAGTCTAGGTACCACGCAATCATCAAGCTTGATACAATCTTTTGTATGAATCAACAACTTTTCTTCGGAACGGAAATAGTGCAGACAATGATCACATATAAACTTTTTTCCATTCTCATCACTCAGTTGTGTAGAAAGAAGACGTGACAAGTTTTTTATCCATACGTAGTGGTATGCAACAGGTTTAAGGTCGTCCAATTCATTATCCATAACATAGCTGTCTTGAATAAGAAGCAAGTTGATGTGCTTATCCTTCTTATTCTTACTTAAAAATGTAGGAAAGACCTTAAATTTTTCATCATCTATTTTTGTAAACGATAAACCTTTACAGAGAGGTTATTATGACTCTCGAAACGAGGTATTTGCCTTATTGTTATTGGAAACTCTATTCCTTTAGTTAGTTAAGAGCATCCGCAGGATCAGGGATTGACGAGGTTCTATTAATATTTATTTTGGCAGGATGGAGACGCCGATACTATTGCCCAAGCAAAGCATCTATCATCATCATTTTGAACATTGACACAAGCTTTTTTTCGAGCGATCTGTTTAGGAAGCTCAATGAATTTACCGACACGTAGAGGATTATATTTATTAATGCTTAACGTTAGGTTTATAACACTACTTAATGCCCAACCCGAACCCCTCTCTTCGAAAGTATCAAGTTCTGTTAAGAGGGGGTCGATAACCTTTCCAGGAACCAGAGTTTAAGATTTGTATCCCGAAAGATTGGAGCATTACGCGTATTTAAATACTTATAATCCTCCACTATTTCGTTGGCCTTCACAATTTTGAATGCTCCGCATAACACCGCGTTAACCTTAAGAGCGTCGTCTCTCTTTAAGACGTTTTGAATACGGCGCTTGAAGAGTGCCGCACAGTCCTGTAAAAATAATTTTGGATCGGTATGACGCAAGTTGGTTATTATACCGGTTCTGATTCGGTTTTGGAATGCCGAATTAACATCGTCCCACTTGACGCGGTGGGTAGCGGTTTCAGCACGATGAACCCCACTACCCCCGCCAACTTTTTGGTCTTTTAAACCACGCTGGAAACCCTTAATCTGCCCCAAGCACGTGGTAATATGTGACTTTTCAGCCACGGATTTAGCACGTTTTAATCGTTTATTGAGATTCCAGAGGGCACGCGTGCATTGCTTTAAAATAAGCCCGCCGCCTGCTACTCGTAGGGCCGGATTTTGGACTTGAGCCCTAATTTGTTCAACAATTTCACTTGGAGAAGGCACTATCTGAAACAGAGAGATACACGTCTGTACTGCACAACGATCTGTAGTATACTGAGCTTCAACCCCACGCACCACCCCTATTTATAAACTCGGTTGACCTTGAAATTACAAGGGGTACGTTCAGAAACCATCTATTAGGGTAAACTGCTCTCTGATTGGTTAAAATAACGGCTTAAGAAAAATACGGCTCTCTGATTGGTTGAAAATAACGGCTTAAGAAAAAATACGGCTCTCTGATTGGTCAAAATTATCTGGATGGGTAAAATGGAGAAAGCTGATTGGTTAAAATAATTTAAATCTTAAAAAAAGATCTGCTCTCGCTGATAAACATTGGTACTAGAGGTATAGTGCAAAACACAGAGAGAGAGATAGAAAGAGAGAGCACTACCTGTTTGACTGTCTAAAACAGAATGATACCTGTTTAATCATGTATAAAGCCAGTTGTTGTAATGATTTTAATTTAGTCAGTTGAAGCATACGACAGCAACAACATCTATAAAGAGGTTATGGCCGAACACAGTGAAATAATTATGGAAACTGCTACGTCAAGAATTAAGTTAGTTAGAAGTGCTTTCAAGAGGCGTATTGTTGACTATCAGTTAACATCAAAAAATACTGATGTTAAAGAGTATTTCGATAGATCTGAAATGTAATGTTATAACTCTTTTAAAAGATCTACTACAGGAGTGCACATACTTAAAAGTTACTATGGGGCTTTATGTTTATGTTCTTTACATATTACATATTTCCGAAATGAAAGACATTAAATCGTTCAGTTCAAAGTATATAGAGATATGGCAATCAACAGATCTAGAAGACGGAAATTGGGGTAGGAGTGCCAATGTCACTAGAATTTTTATTTTACAAAAATATGCTATCCGACTAGTCGCTGGTTTAAAATATGGAGAATCCTGCAGAAACGCTTTTAGAAACCTTAACATTTTGACACTAGTGAGTATTTATATCTTAGAAGTTTGTGTTTTTGTTTATCGAAATAAAACTATTTTTGAACGGGTTAGAACTGCACACAGTTATGATACCAGGTTAAAAACTCTATTGTTGCCATATAGGCATAGATCTGTGGAATATCAAAAATATATATATTATACAGGCTGCAAATTTTTTAACAAGCTCAACGCAAATATTAGAGATTCTGTTAGTGTGCATATATTTAAAAGAAGGTTAAAAAAATATTTACTTGAAATTAATTGTTACACTTTCGATGAGTTCCTTGCAAATGTTGCTTAATTTTTTGTTTGTGTATTTAATTATGTACTTTATGTTATTTCCATGTTTTTTAAGTGTAGTTTAAAATTTAGTATTGTATTTTTATTGACGTTTTTTTCAATTATTGTATTTTATACTTTTTAATTAAGGAAATAAAATCTTTTGAATTTGAATTTGAATTTGAAATATTTAGCGAATTCCAATCTATATTACAAAATAAGGCCATTAAGGAACCAGAAGGTGAATGG
>JACEGR010009692.1:0-24475 GCA_014170235.1 Listronotus bonariensis
GTGCTGAATTCAGAAATATTTTTCCGGGGAACTTTCATATTCCCGGGGAGGGAGGGGGTGTTCTTGCTAAAAAAAAAAAACATAACATAAATTAAAGTCCAAAAAAAATATGGTTCTCACCTTTTAGAACCAAACGAACGACTTTCATACTTATGATTTGCCAACCAAATTTCTCCGGGGGATGATCCCCTCCAGGCCACCCCTGAATTCAACGCGGTTTTTTTACCATAGTAATCTTTGTCAAATCATTATTTTTACTGTAATTTTAGAATTTCATTTTTTTTTATTTGAAGGTATCACTGCCAATCCATTTGAATACAGTGACATCGTAACAACGACCACCCACAAGAGTTTAAGAGGTCCTAGAGCCGGCATAATTTTCTACAGGAAAGGCGTCCGTTCTACAAACGCACAGGGTGTAAAGGTCATGTACGATTTTGAAAAGAAAATTAACGATGCAGTATTTCCAGGATTACAAGGTAAATTATATATTTTTAAATAGTCTAGTCGATAAGTGAGTTTTTGCGACAAAAAGTTCTTGTAATCGTAAAAATATGGTGAGTATAACATATGAAAGGTGCGGAAAAAAGCTAACACAGATTCCCCCAACTTACCTTAGTTTAAAAAATAATTTTGGTAATAATAGGCGAATTATCACAATTATATGTTAGGGGGTTTTAGAAGATGAAAAATAAGAATTTGCTATCAATTTTATACTTGGTAAATGTTGATTTAGGCAGTCGTTTCTGAATATCTGGATTTTAAAAAATCACTTTTTGGCGAGGTCTCAGCTATACAGGGTGTTTATTTATTTTATTTATTTATTTATTCAAATCAATACTTACAGAGTAAAACTCCAAATAGTACAACAAAAAAAAACATAAAACTAGTTACAGTTCTTTTGTGACTATACTAATTATCATTAATTATAACTAACTGTAATTTCTATTTCTAACTATGGTTTTAAAACTCTCAAAACTATGCCTAAAAATATCTACAGATTCAAAATGCTCGTTGTAATTTTTTATAAGTCGGTGTGAAAATCTTTGAAATCCATAATTTGTTCGATTAAATACATTGGGAAATAGCTGTCTGGATCTTGTTTGTCTTTGGGGTATACGAAAAGGTATCAAAGATAATAACTTATCACAGTCAATCTGACCATTAACCAACTTAAACAAGAACAGTGCCAGTGCATTTTTCCTACGATGTTCAAGGCTTTCCACACCTGCTAACTGTATACGTGTCAAATATGGTAAATCCCTATATGGAAATCGTAGCTTAAATAATAAAAATTTTGCAAATTTATTTTGTACTCGCTCTAAACGTTGCACATGACAGTTATAAACTGGACACCATATAATACTATTATATTCTAAGACACTACGAACAAGACTATTATATAATGACTTAATTGCTTTAATATCACAGATGTTTGAACAGGTACGGCGTAGAAAACCTAACATTCTTGTTGCTTTTAAAACTGTGGCATCTATATGTTTATTAAAAGACAAATCGCTACTAAAAATTACTCCCAGATCATTAAAACTAGTTACAGTATCCAATGCAACACCATCAATCGAATATTGATATATTAGAGGACTCTTACATTTATAAAAACGCATCACTTTACATTTAGTCACATTTAGTTCTAAACAATTCAAAGCACACCAATCGACTAGATTTTTTAAGTCCTTTTGAATATTCAAACAGTCCTCTATGGAATTTACAGAATAAAATAATTTGAGGTCGTCGGCGTATAATAAGCATTCACATTTTTTAAAAACCGATGTAACACTATTAATAAAAATAAGGAACAAAACGGGACCCAAGTGAGAGCCCTGGGGCACTCCAGAAGTAACATTTATTTCTCGCGACACTACACTATCAATTTTCACACATTGCTTGCGACCGGTGAGATACGATTCAATCCATCTAATATATGGTCCTGTTATTCCTAGTGATGAGAGCTTCTGAATAAGTAATGTATGAGACACTCTATCGAAAGCCTTTGCAAGGTCCGTGTAAATAACATCAACCTGTGACCCATTCTGCACCCTATTCACCACATAATCCTGGAATATTCCAAGATTAGTCGCAGTTGACCGATGCCAGAAGAATCCATGCTGAGACGGCGATATATGATGTTTAACACTTTCGAAAAGTTCATCCGTTATGAATGACTCAAACACCTTTGACATAATCGGAAGTAAAGAGATACCACGATAATTTTTACATCTTTTCTTGATCCCGTTTTAAAAATGGGAACAAGCCAAGAATGCTTCCACAAAGTTGGAAAGTGACCCTGATCAAAGGATAATTGGTATATCTTGCTTAACGGATTCGACAAGGAATCACAACAACCTCGAAGGAACAGCGGAGGTATTCCATCTGATCCAGTACTCTTGTTCTTTGCCAGGTTCTTTAGTTTTTGAAGAACTTTTGCCTCAGTAAATCTATGATTAGACAGTGAGCAACATTCAGATTCGGACACTGCGGTTCCTTGCTGATTTGAATAATCTCTATAGCAACTCTCAAAATGTTCCGCAAATGCGTTAGCAATATCTTTTGGTGATGTGATTGTTTGATTATTAAATTCCATATTTTTGGAATGCCGTGGTCTTTCTTAAGTGAATTGACATATGACCAGAAATACTTTATATTGTTTGGGATCATTTGCTCTGTGTTGGAGATATACAAAAAATAGCTTAATTCGATTAAGTATTTCGATTCTCTTCGTAGACGAGAATATTCTAAGTAGTGTTCCCGAGTTTGTGAAGATTTATATCTCTGGTAAGCCCTATTTTTTGGTTAATCAACTTCTTTGTTTCAACAGTATACCATCTAGGATACTTTTTTCGCTTTTTCCCCTTTTTAGGGACAAACTTTTTGATGCCTTCTAGTATGATACGGTAAAATTGTTCCACTGCATAATCAACATCGCGGCACTTCTTCAGCCACTCCCAGTCAAGGCTTAAAAAATATTCATTAAGACTGTTAAAATCCGCTTTGTCAAAAATAAAATCCGACTGGTCGTCATTGTCTAATGTAGGAAGAGCTGATAGAGAGTAATGCATCTCCAGCGGAGTGTGATGTTGGACGATACGGCTAAGAGGGAGCTGAGCAATCTTTATAGAGACGTCGGGAACATCGTCACAGTTTCAGAATTAGATGATAATCTTTTACAGTATGAATCCTTACATGATTTAAAGAAGAAAAGTTCCTATAAACCTATGTCCTAAATGGCTTAACTTTTGAGATACAGAGTGGTAACAAAGCTTATTTTTTAAAACTTTACCACCCTGTATCTCAAAAATAACTCTTTGAATGGTGTGTGAATGGGAAGGAGTAGGGGTCAATATACAATAAGCCTTCAGGCTGCTGTGCACCACCTAGGGGGTGGTCGTCAGACCCGGGAGGGATGACCCCGAAGGGGCGAACAAAAAACATAGGTTTATTAAAACTTTTTTCTTAAAACCACCTAAGGATTCACACTGTAAAATATTAGCACCTAATTCTAAAACACTGTGAATAGCTTAGATCTGGCCGTACGGAAGTGATTTTTTAAATCCAGATATCTCAAAAATGGTTGCCTAAAACAACTTTAATCAAGTATACCTTTATTACATAACATATGTTAAAAAATAAGATTTTTTTTAAATTTACATACAGAGTGGTTCAAAGTTATTTCATCATTTCATAGCAGATTCTTATTTCTCACCTTCCAAAACCTCTTCTAGCCAAATATTGTAACAATACAACAAGTTGGGTTAGATCGTCATATTTTAGTCTCAGGAAGAGCTTTAAGAAAATACCACATTAAGTACATCTAACTTTATTAGTTTCGGAAATACGGCCATTCCAATCAGGTATTTGGGTAATATTTAAAGTACCGCCATTTTGAAGTAGGTGAAGATAATGACTTTATATTTTAGGGTTATAAAGTACTCGTCAGGAGCTTTAAAATGATGTACCACTTGACCCCTTTCCCATTTAAATTTTTTTACGTTTGTGTTGGTGGGGAGGGGATAACCGTGAATAAGTAAATTTTGACACAAAAATGTGTCCCCCTAAAAATGAAAATTGACGTATTTCAGGATTTTTTTATAAATAAAAATAACCAAATTATGGGGAGTAGCTCGTTTTAACTGGAATGTACTGTATAAATATTATTTAATTAACAGAAAAAAAATCAGCTGGTAAGTAGATATTTTTTATGACATCATTAACTATACATGTTGATGATAGGGGACTCTTTGATGAAACCTTACATTTTGTAGGACAAATATTTTTCGGTTTATTTAGATAATTATCTTGACTGAGAAAATTCTCGTTTGTAATAAATTTTTGATATCTGTCAAATCAACACATTTAATTCCTGCTACCCCTGTTAGCTACAACCAACAAAAATTGTTGTAAGGAAAAAGTTGGGCGTCTCTTCAAAATGAAGCTACTCACGAAAAATAAGCTTGTTAGTAATGGTCCAGGTATCCCTAACTAATTCCTTCTACCGATATTGGGAGTGTGCACCGACGAACTTTCAGCTTTTACAAAATAATGAAGGTCTGCTGCTGTAGGCTTTTGGACTATAAGCTCAGAATTCACTTTTTTTAGATGCTGATAATCCTAAGAACTATCGCCCCATATCTCTTTTATCAAACATAAATAAAATATTTGAAAAACTGTTACATGAAAGATTGGTTAGGTTCCTGGATGAGAGTGGTGTGATTGTTGATTGTCAATATGGTTTCAGAAAGGGGCGTTCAACAGTAATGGCGATTTATTCGGCTCTTACAAAAATCTTGGACTGTATGAATGAAAATAAGAATACCGTTACAGTTTGTGTGGATTTGTCCAAGGCTTTTGACAGTGTTGACCATGGTATTCTTATTGAGAAACTAGAGCGCTATGGTATTAGGGGAATTGCTAAACAACTTTTAGTGTCATACTTAAAAGATAGAAAACAGCAACTAGTTGAAAGAAATGAAGAAGGTTGTTTAATAAAATCAGATATAGAGGTTGTAAAAAAGGAGTTCCTCAAGGTTCCATCTTGGGGCCACTCTTGTACATTCTGTACACTAATGAACTGCCAGAGATCATAAAAGAACACTTGGTTATGTATGCTGATGATACTTCTGTTATCATTAGTGAAACAAATGATTGTGATATTGAAAGGCATATTGGAGGCTCGCTTGAGGACTTAAAAGAGTGGTTTTTAAGAAATAACTTATTAATGAATATAGAAAAAACACAGATAATGAAATATTCAGCAAGGGAAACGGAGCCAGTTGTTTACAGTTTAGGTAATACCGATTTCTTAACTACAAAGAAGATCTCCTTTCTGGGAATGGTCATTGACCAAAGACTGGACTGGAAAAGTCACATTGAGGGTCTATCAAGTGAGCTTTCAAGGTACTGCTATGCGGTTCGAATATTAACGAATGAAGTTGGCATGGAGGCAGCACTTCAGGTGTACCATGCACATATCATGTCAAGAATAAGGTATGGAATTATTTTCTGGGGTAACTCAGTAGATGCGGAGAGAGTTCAGATACTACAAAAGAGATGCTTAAGATTGATATTTGGGATGGGATCTCGGGATAGTTGTAGACAGATGTTTGCAAATAAAAAATTGTTGACTGTTGTTAATTTATATATTTTTAAATGTATTAAATTTGTTTATAATAATGGGATCTTATTTTCTGAAAGTAATAAAAAACGTAATTATAATACAAGAACAAGAAATGATCTAACTTTAGATAAAACAAAATATACATTTATACAAAGAAATGTTCATAATAGTCTTATTAAAATTTGGAATAAGGTCCCACACGATTTAAGGTGTTTGCCAGAAAATATATTTCTAAAAAAGATAAAAACATTCCTGTATAGCCATCCATTTTATTCCGTGACAGAATATTTGAATAGCGTAGTAAGTGTGTAATTTTGAAATGTATTTTTTTATGTAAATAGGATTTTATTGATAGGTGTTTGATTTTAATTGTAATTTGTTTTACATGTGTGGTATGTAAATTCTATTGTATTTTAATATGTGTAAAATTATTTATTTTACTGTGTAAAATTTTAATCTTTTAGAATAGTGTGACACGTTCCACACCTCATTTTGAGGTATATATTTGTATATTTCTTTATACTTTGGAACAAATAAACGTATATATATATATATATATATATATATATATATATATATATATATATATATATATATATATCACATAAATAAAGATTTAAAAAATGCAAGATACAAACATACAGGGTGACAATTTGAAAATGAACAGCATTTAATATTGCCTCTACCAATGATAGTATGAAAATTTGGTGAAACACATCAATTTACATGTCAAGGGGGACAATTTTTGAGGCATTTGTTGTCGCGTTACTTTCAACCCCCTGACCCCCAGTGCACCTACCCCTTAAATTTTAAATGGCAACCCCTATTGCTTTTACCATTTTTGTGTTCCTAAAATTCTACATAAACTGCATTTAATTTTTTTTTCAAAATCCTTTAATAATTAGATGATATCTTTTTAGAGCCAAAGGTTATTAACTGGCTTTTGTTGGAATTTATTATCATTTTATTTTTAGTTGCCCACTCAAAAACGCAGAGCAGATCCCTCTGGAGTCCCTCAGAGTTTGCACGGGTCTCAATTTTTCTATAGATGATGCAATCGTCTGCTAACCAGAACTTCAGAGTTCATTTCGTGAAAGACGTCTGATCAGATCAGGCTGAAGAGCCTGGTATTCACACTGATCGCATTGAAACTTTTAAACATCTTCGGGATTTTTATGCCGGAGAAGATGAATTCTTAAATTGTTTGTTCGAAGAGCCTGATAATCACACTGATCGCATTTAAAATTATCAATATCTTAGGGATTTTTATGCCGGAGAAGATGCTTCTTTAAATCGCTTTTCCTAAAAGTCTGATAATCACACTGATCGCATTTAAACTTTTTAACATCTTCGGAATTTTTATGTTTGAGAAAATGTAGTTTTAAATTACCTTTCTGAAAAGTCTGATATTCACACTGAACGCATTTAAACTTCTTAACATCTTCGGGATTTTTATGCTTGAGAAGATGCACCTTTAAATTGTATTTCCTAGGAGTTTGATAATCACACTGACTGCATTTAAACTTTTCAGCTTCTTCAGGATTTTTATGCTTGAGAAGATGCACCTTTAAATTGTTTTTCCTAGGAGTTTGATAATCACACTGATCGCACTTAAACTTTTCAGCATCTTCGGGATTTTTATGTCGGATAAGAAGCTTCTTTAAATTGTCTTTCTGAAGAGCATGATAATCACATTGATCACGATCACATTTAAACTTTTCAACATCTTCGGGATTTTTATGCTGGAGAAGATGCACCTTTAAATAGTTTTTCCTAGGAGTTTGATAATCACATTGATCGCATTTAAACTTTTCTACATCTTTGGTATTTTTATGCCGGAGAAGATGCATCTTTAAATGGTCTTTCCGAAGAGTATGATAACCACACTGATTGCATTTAAACTTTTTAACATCTTCGGGATTTTTATGTAGAAGATAATGCCTCTTTAAAGTGGTTACCCAAATAGTTCGGTAATCACATTGATCGCATTTAATCATTTTAACATCTTCGGGATTTTTATGCCGGAGAAAATGCATTTTTAAACTACCTTTTTTAAGAGTTTGATAATCACACTGATCACATTTAAACATACAAACTTTTTTGGGGTTCTTTAGGTTCCGTTGCTGTATTTCTTGATAACCAATTTCAATTAAACATTCTTTATTTTCTTTTTGACTAATGTTATTAGCCAACATCCTAAAAACAGAAAGAAAGCTGTTATGTTTATTGTGGAATTTTTGCATTAAATGAAAACAATTTAATTCTTTCACTTTTCTTTCTTGCAACTTTGTTTAGTTATAGCTAATTAAAAACTGAACACTTTGGATCAGCGCCTCTGCAGTTTTATTTAGAACAGTATCTAAAATTAGCAAGTTTAAAAATGAAATAGCAGAAATCCTTATGCCCAAGATCTGAATAGGAAGGAATATATTTTTTTAATTATAAATTAAAAAATAATTTTAAATAATAATAATTGTTTAAATTTATTATTTTAAAAAATTATTAGAATTTTTATTCTGTACTGTTTAAACTTGATTTAAACACACATATTATTATTATATGAACCAGCCTCGGAACCAGCCTTCAAATAAATAAAAAAAAATTGAGGATATTTTTTTAAAACTAAATAAAGCCTTAACCATATTTTTTAGGCATTTAGGTAGCAATACCTTTGTTTAAGTCATATATTTAATATAATAGTTTTTATCTGGTAAACACATGGGTGCAGGTAGCTTCCTATTCAGATCTTAGTCTATTAATATGAAACTGTTACCATAACTAGTATACCTTAAGTCAGTTTGTTCCAAATCTTCCTCCTTAAAATCCACTTCCTCGTTTTTTAATTTCCACTCTTCAAATTTAGTTTTGTTATCAAATCTATAAAAAAAATGGTGTGTGGTTTATTTAATGGTGGAACTTTTTACATAAATGGTAAATAACCAAGGAAGTGTCTTTTTAAACTTCAAAACCAATTTTCAATATCTTAAGGAAAAACACAGAAAATTCACTTTTAGCAGTGAAATTTTCAATGTTGGCTAGGACACTATCAAATATTATGATAGAAGTGTCAAGTGCCCAACGATTTTATTATTTGTCTGACCAATACCTCAGATTGATGAGAAGATTGGTGCGATCTGGTAGCTAGGACTTACTAAATTATTTTTTATTTCTTTTTATTTCTTTTTATTTTTTTATTTTTTTTTTATTGAAATAACCTACAGAGACATGTCTCCAAATGGTAGCTTCTATTACAATAAAACTGTTTAACATATTTTTTTACATAATTTAATTTTAAGTTTTTGGTTTTGTTGTTATTTGACACTTCTCATTCTATTGAGTTCATTTAATCCCTGACTATAAATAACCAGAATTTACCAACGATTTTATATATTGAAGTAGTTCTAGAAAATATGTAATTCGCCATTTTGTCGCGGAGGCAATCTTGGATCTTATTTTTTTTATAGTCAGCCTTATTCCACCCACAAAGACCTCTCATTTGAAAGCGATATTGAGGTAGTTGTCGAAAAAAATATGTAATCAGCCATTTTGTGGCGGCGGCCATCTAGAATTTAATTTTTTTATAGTTAGCTCTATTCTACAAATCAAGCCCTTTCATTTGATACCCGTATTCAGGTAGTTGGGGAAAAAATATGTAATTCGCCATTTTGTAGCAGCAGCCATTTTGGATTTATAATCCTAAAGAACATATTATATTGCCTTGTCATCAAGATTAAGAGTATGTACCAAATTTTAGATCCATCTGTGGTCAGGAATTGGGTTGAATTCCAATTACTAAATTTGACCCAAACAAATAATAAGTAACAAATAAACAGGTCAAGTTAAGTAAAACCGTTTAAAAATATGCCAATTGTGCTCTTAACAAGTACCAACTACAACTGATTTTTGTATTTTTTACAAATGGGCGTAATCAGGGACTTACAGCACAACACCGCTTTAATACAGCAGTAAAGCATATATTTTTTTGGCACTATCCAAATGTTTTTAAAAGTTTTAGCTATTTTAGCAATATTCTGATAAGAACACTTTTTAAAACCTTTTAGAGGGTTCCTTTTAACGAGTATACCACGAATATTCATAGTGCCATATATGTAACCGGCGCTTTAACCCAGTCTGTTAATGTCAAATGTTTCGAGTATCAGACTGGGCGAACCCGTAACTTTTTTTTTGACAAGTTTACCACAATGTTTTATATGCAATTTTTAAACATTGTGTCAAAAGTTACAGTCACGAAACCATAAGGCCCATTAACATGTTTTTGGGATCGGATTGGGCAAGTTTTGTTAACAATCTTAAAAAGTAAACATATATCTAAAAAGACCCTGTGCTTGTAACGGCAGAAGGTATTAACTGCTAACCATAGACGGATAATCCTATTATTCATAAGACCTATCAAAAATGAGAGCTAAACGTCCTAAACTGCACACAGAAACCTTAAATCTACATGACTGGAGAAGGCATGGAGGATCCAAAGGAAAAAGTTGTATTCAAAGCAGTTTATACCTGATAATTACTTACTTATCTAAATCCGCCAAAGGATCCCAAATATATTTCACATCCGTATTAGCATTGCTTGGTTCAATGTCAAAAGCATGACCTTCTGACTCTATTTTTATTTTCGAACAAGTGGAAGTCTTATTTTCTATAAACACATCATCTTCAGGAGCCTTTCGTCGGACGACGACACGGCTCAGATATACCCCACCTTGAATATTGTCTATGCTTTAACACATTATGGTCGGTGGTTTCGTTTCCACCTGTGTCCTCTGTTACCAAATAAAACCACCCTTCAATGAAAAATAAGTAAATTGGATGGAAAAAAATGGTACGCCACTGCATTTTCCTAAAATATATTTTTTTTTGTGTTTAAATTGTAGAATCAACCCTTAAAGTTGGTCAGTACCGTAACTGGACATCTTGTATATTGATTGTATCATTTTTGGAACACGGGTCATTTGAGAGACCGCTCTAACATATCGTAAAAAGCACAACAGTTTTTAGATATCCTTATTAAAAACATCATACTTAGCCTTAACAACGCTAATTCAAAAATGTTGCCAATAGTTTTTCTCTCTTAAATTGTACACATAAAAAAGTAATTTGTTTTCTTTCGTTGTTTCTTTGTATGCTTAATTTAGGTTTTTTTGAGTTAACCGTATTCATCGGAGTGGTTTAAACCGAATTTAAATTGAAAGTAGAAACCAGGCCTACTTTCAAGTGAAAGATGGGTTCTGTGCACAGGATGATGAATTACTGATGGGCAGAGACAAGAATGAGACGAGCAACTAAATGTAAATAAATTATCTGAGAGAGAGATAGCTGCTGGGCCTTCCTTGTCTGTCTTCAAGGCAGGTAAACGCAGATGGCGCGTGAGTCGACTTTATCGTTTGCCCGCCAAATTCAAATTATATAGCTGTGCTATTTTTGCCCTTAATGTTAGGTACTTGTTTTTGTTTCCTATTAATATAAAATATTGGGGTTTAGTTTAATAATTACACACACCCAATTAAAAATGTCATTTATTTGGTTTTTATGAAGATTTTTTATTACAGATAACCATGTCAATATTACCTTAAATTATCTGTTGAAAAGCACAAATGTAATATATACACTGTGATCACTAATAAAAGTCAATATTCAAAGTCCAATTAAAGGTAAAAATCACGAAACACACAATAAATCACAGAAAATGTAAACAAACTGTCCAAACAAATCGGCCATTGGAAAATATCAAACACAAATATCGAATAACTTTTCGGCCTGACTGCCTACGGCAACGTTGTCAAGTTAAAAATATTCGATTCATGGTATATTTTCTTTCTCTTAACTAGATGTGAGCCAAAAAGGACATTAAAGTTTACATGCAGAAATTGTAAACAACTTAGCAACCAGAGCAAAGCGATGATTGCTCCATCTACGATAGCCTGCCATGATGAAAGACAAAGACATATTTATTGGAACTTGCGTTAAACCAGAAAGAGATAAATACAATGGGCAAATTGTTAGGACCAGTTACTCGTCTCATTGTTGTCTCTGTGATGGGTTCATTGCTCTCTCCAGTTATATGCGGAATGGTTTGAGGAAGAGGGAATTAAAACTGCACTAATTAAACCAAAATTTTGGCTATAAACAAATTTTAATGTGTGACTTGTTTATTTGTATTGTGAACAACTGTATTTTAAGCTTTTGTTCACGTATTTGTGCACCCAGGGCTATGACTTCTGGTTCTGACAAGTAGCACTGATGATGGTTTTTCAAAAGAGCTTTGCTACGCTTTTTAAGATTTATTAAAATTTTGCACGAAATATCACTTTTATTTCTTTTTCTATACTAAATATGAGGCAGCCGTTGCTTAACAGTGAAAAATTGGTCAAGCTTTGGTGAACAACGGATAGTATACAGGGTATCCAGTAACTTTACCGACAAACTTAAAGTACAAGGTGTTAAAAATTTAAAAATTGTCGTTTTTTAGTATAACTTTAATACCAATTAAAATATATTTAAAAAAATTGAAAGATATCCCCTATTCATTTTTTGACATAAAAGAAAAATAGGTTTTAACCAGTGTCGTCCATACGAGACTTAGGGTAAATATTTTTAAGAAATAAATGGTACGCCACTGCATCTTTTTAAAATAAAAATATTTTTTGAATCCTCGTTTAGTTAAGAACAAATTTAATTTCTTAACTTTTTTCGTTTAATGCACGGTTTTCGCGTAAATTTATAAAATCACTTCTTGGCATGGTCAAATTCCTATCTAATTAAAAATAAATAACAAAGGTTATTTTTTCTGTAGGATTTGATATTAGCAATACGAAATGACCATGCCAAAAATGGTTTTTACTTTTTAAGCAAAAACCGTTTATCAAACAAAAAATAGTCAAGAAATTAAATTTGTTCTAAACTAAACGTGGATTCAAAAATAATTTGTATTTTAGAAAATGCAGTGGCGTACCATTTTTTTCTTAAAAATATTTCCTTAAGCCCCTTATGGACAAAACTGGTAAATTTTTTTCTTGTGTGTAAAAAATGTCGTCCGATGCATAGGAGACGTCTTTCCAATTTTTTTAAAAATATTTTAATTGGTATAAAAACTATAATAAAAACGATAATTAAAAAATATTTCAAAAACTAAGACGTTTAGGACATATTTGGGTAGTATACTTATTTAAAAAAATAACGACCGTGGTGGCACTACCGCGTTGTCTAAAAGGTGCTGTGAAATGCATAACTGCATGTTTCAGTGCTTGGACAACGTTGACGAAACAGGGGGAACGATGGGTTAAACATGTAATAACCCGACACCCACGGTACTCTGGTATTTAGGCATAGACCTACGTGGGATGTCAAAAAGATTTAAAAAAAATGTTCCTATAAAGTTTTATTCTCAATTTTTCATTATAGAATCACCCCGTATTTCAAAAACTAAGACGTTTAGGACATATGTTCATATAAAGTTTTTTCTTATTTTTCATTGTAGAATCACCCCTTAAAGTTTGTCGGTTCAGTTACTGGACACCCAGTATAAGTCGTAGTTTCGTAGGAGTAGTTTTATCTGTTACTTGAAAACGGTTGGAGATAGACACCATCCGAAACGTCGTGTATCAATTACAAATAAAAGACAATGGAAGTCCAAAAGTAAAATTATTGAAAACATAACATTAGAGAATTATTGGAAGTTGCCTTATTAAGCTCGGGAATTATTAATACCGGCCTTATTTAAATAGTGCTTGTACCCAATATTTAGAGTTATTGCAAATCATGTTGACAGTACCATTAACCTAAAAAAAGGGGGAAAAATGTAGTGGTTTTTCTTTATTGTTTTGTGTTGTAGGGTTTTGACTTACACAATTAAAGAAATATATTTGAAAAAGCAAGGTTTTAAGTATTTCTACTTGTAAAAACTTTTCTATTTTATGCTCGGCAGCCTTTTGGTTTACACGAACAGATCCGAAGTTAAACTAAGACCAAAATAGGGCATGACCTAAAACCTACATAAATAAAGCCAGGCACTATACTTATTAAGGAAGTCCTTATCCTACCATGCATCTGCGCAAGTTCAGATGTCAAAATAAGGCCGGTATTATTAGTGCCTGGCCTTATTTTACTGTGCAATAATTCTCTATTGTCTACCGACCACCTTCAAAGCAGCTTCATCACGCTGGAACCCGCTTTAGAAAAACCTACTTTTTTAGCTCATTTATAACTACAAACGCTACTAATGATTGTAGTAAGGTTTATTTTTTGTAGTACCAATAATAACGCAGCTAACCAAATTAATAATGTTCTAAGCCAGAAAAAGAAATAAAACTTCGTTAAAAATTTTGGAATACACTCAAAATTGATTGTAGTTTATTATAGCGACGAAAAAAAGTCTCAATTCCATATTAGTAAAAAATATTATAAATAAATTAAAAATATCATAGCTATGGGAAGTAAAAAAATTTGTTGAAAAACGCTCGAAAACTACAAACCGTACCATTAAATGTAGTAAAGTCCATTTTTTGTAGTACTAATATTTACGCAACTAACTTAAATAATATTGCGCTAAACCAGAAAAAAAATAAAACTGCTTTAAAAACTTTTGAAATACACTTTATATTGATTGTAGTTTATTGTAGCGACGAAAAAATCTTAATCCCATATATGTCAAAAAATATTTAAAAATAACATAGCTATGGGAAGTCAAAAAAATTGTTCAAAACTTTTTTTAGCTCATTTTTAACTACAAACGCTACTAATGATTGTAGGAAAATTTAGTTTTTTGTAGTATTAGTCAAAAAATAAATAAATAGGTTAGTTGCGTAAATATTAGTACTACAAAAAATGGACTTTACTACATTTAATGGTACGGTTTGTACTTTTCGAGCTGTTTTCAACAAGTTTTTTTACTTCCCATAGCTATGTTATTTTTAATTTATTTATAATTTTTTTGACTTATATGGAATTGAGAATTTTTTTCTTCGCTATAATAAACTACAATCAATTTTGAGTGTATTCCAAAATTTTTAACACAGTGTTATGTCTTTTTCTGGCGTAGAACAATATTAATTAGGTTAGCTGCGTAATTATTGGTACTACAAAAATTAACTTTACTACAATCATTAGTAGCGTTTGTAGTTATAAATGAGCTAAAAAAGTAGTTTTTTTTAGATCGGGTTCCAGCGTGATGGAGCTCTTCAAAGCAACGATGTTACTTAACACGATTGAGAAAATGGAGCTGGCGTGACAAGTTTAAATAAATAACTTGCTTCTTGTGTGTATAGAAAAATTATTGTATATAATTATATGTGTTTGTATACAACTTACTTTTTTTTAAAATGCACTTAAAACATTTGTGTACTAGAATATCGATACTTTTAACATAACTGCGAAAACAATCTAATAATAGCCTCAAATTAGTGCAATAGAACATGTCATTGTTAAGATTTGGTGACAAGACATAATGTGCGCTGTGTGTCTCTAATTAAGCTTATATTTATGTACAATTTCAAGTGTTTTCTCCTAATTACTATTGTTGGTATTTAATTAATTATTGCAAAATTACACGTAGCTCTATTAAATTATGTCTTTATTTAAATTTTTAATAGGTTTTATATTTATTTGTTACTTTTTTTTCGTTCTTACTTGGTGTGGCACTATCGTACCGCCTGTCCCAATAATGTTTCAATATACAAGGTGTTTCCTTATTACGATAAGAAAATAATGGGTATATACCCAAGCCAATTTTATAAAAAAGCATATAAACATACAGTGTGTCTACGTAAGTAGGCGTCATATGGGAAACTTTTTATTATTGATTTTATGAAAAAGTTCTGCATTATCCAAAACTTAAAAAGCAATCATCAGATATCAAATTGTATCAGTCATCTACGAGGTTTGGCCAAAAATGTAATTTTTGCTTAAGAGTATAGTACCTGTATTTTTGCTAATATCAAAAATTGTTTTTAAGAAAAGATGTTTAGAATTAAAATTTACTTTTAAATATGCAATTTTGTTAATTTACACGTATTTTTGATGTTTTTTTTTGTGATAATGCTGAAAATTTAAGTTTGAACATATACTTTTTAAATTTATTGTTAATAAAACAAAAAGAATGTACAATGCACTAATGTACAAATTTAAATTTTGTCGGTTTTTGCAGAAAAAAATGAAGACATTTTTTTTGGAAATGAACAAAATTGCATATTTAAAAGTAGTTTTTAATTCTATTTTTTTCTCTTTAACAATTTGCGGTATTAGCAAAAATACCGCCCAACTTACGTAGACACACTGTAGGTCCGGAAATGATTTGTTTTTAAGATACAGGGTGTTAAAAAAAAATAAAATCGGGTTTTTAATAATATCTTAAATATGCCTTATCCAACTTTATTGAAATTTGACCGTGATATTTGTTGAAATAGGAAGTTAACTTAGCCCTAAGCTAATTTTTATTAGTGAGACGGCAAAGGACGCATCTTAGCTAATATTATTGTCAAAAAAATGTACGCTTCTGAATTTTTGCTGTTATATTTTATCCGGATGAAACACCTAAAAATACAAATTTTTGTTTTGTTTAATTTTAAGGTAGCTTGTTAGTGTTCAAAAAAAAAATTCGGTAAACTGTATAATGCTGGACCATGCAAGAAATATTAGGTCATTTTTTTCTTTTAAAAATAAGTTATTATAACTTCCTATTGTAGTAATTATGTAACAACAACAACAAATACTTAATTAAATAATGTTTATATCTGGTTTAACAAATTTTACTAACAAAAGTGTTTTATAAATGTTTACGTTTTTTGAAAACTTTAACACCCTGTATCTTGAGAACGAAAAATTTGAGGACCCATGTTTATATATTTTTTTTAAATAAAAAATGGCTCAGGAATACGCTCTTTCATTTTCTTACCGTAATTAGGAAACACCCTGTATATTTTAAGGTCTGAAAATTTTCCTTAAAATATTTTTAATTTGTTTCTTGTTTAAAAACATTAAAAATTTAATTTCATATAACAGTAATTAAATTAAATGTGATATATCCTTAAGGGTAAAAGTAAAATTGGCCATTTTTACTTCGTACTTGGTTCTTTTTAAGTGTAATACTTGGCTGGCATGTTATTCAATTAAATGTTAAAAAGAGAATTAAAACTAGCTTTTATAAAAAAAAATAACTCTTACTCTTAAACTTTAACAATAAACATATTATGCATAATGTCGCTACACTGTCCGAAAAGGTAAGCTCGTAAATTATGGGAGTAAAAAGTGAGCAAAATAATGTACTTCATATAAAAAAAGTTATATCGCGCTTCCTTAGAGAGATATTGACGTTCAGAGTTAGAAACAAAAAAGAATTTTTTATAACTTTTGAACCGTTGGCCTCACTTTATTACTCCTATCAGTTAGGACCTCACCTTTCCAGACACGCTGTATATGATATAAATGCTTATCATGGGATAAAGTTACTTATATTTACATAGTTTGAAAATATCAACAAATATAATTAATCAGATCAACCTACTTAATTTATTTTTTTATCTAGAAATCTACATAGGTACCGGGTGTCAAGTTATGAATTTATACCCCCTTAACTAATTTATTTTTTATCTTACAAAATAATTTTTTAGTTTCTGAATCAATAATAAGAATTTTAATATCTCTTAAAATATACAGGGTAGGACAAAAAGTATGATTTTTTAAAATTGAACACCCCCTATATTATATTACTAACAAAAAGAACTTTTAAAAAGAGCTTAAAAATACTACATTTATTTATATTTATTTTTATTAGTTTCGGAAATATGGTCATCGAAACCTAAAGAATAAGTCTAAATCTCAATTATGTAGGTATATTATGAAAGTAATTGCCAAATAATTTTATTTATGGCCATATTTCCAAAACTATAGAGGTAGACCCATAAAATATGGTATTTTTGTAACGCTCTTTAAATTATCTTTTAAATGGTAATTCAATATAAAGGGTGTTCCATTTAAAAAATCATACTTTTGTCGTACCCTGTATATATTAGGAGAAAAAAATCTGTTAAAATATACAGATACTAACAAAATTTTGTTTTTATTTCTTTTATACGTTAAAAAAATAAAAAAGTTAGGGGTATGTAAATTAATTACGTTTCTAATAAGAATTTAAAACTATTTATCAGATTTGCATGGCCATATTTCGAAAAATTATTGGCATAGGTATTTGTGGAATTGTTTTAAAGTTTCTTAAAAGAACTTTTTAATGGAAGACGAAAAGTCACCGACGGATCTACGCGTAACGAAGTGTTTAAAGTCTTATGAGACCCTTCACACGTAAAGAAAGCGGCTAGCTGGGCGACAAATCCAAGCGAGTGACGGAAAGCACTTCGTCCGCCCCAGATGGAACTCCATCACGCTGAAACCCGCTTTAGACAAAAACCTACTTTTTTAGCTCTTTTTAACTACAAACGCTACTAATGATTGTAGTAAAGTTTTTTTGTAGTACCAATAATTACGCAGCTAACCTAATTAATATTGTTCTAAGCCAGAAAAAGAAATAAAACTGCGTTAAAAATTTTGGAATACACTCAAAATTGATTGTAGTTTATTATAGCGACGAAAAAAATCTCAATTCCATATTAGTCAAAAAATATTATAAATAAGTTAAAAATAACATAGCTATGGGAAGTCAAAAAAAACTTGTTGAAAAACGCTCGAAAACTACAAAACGTACCATTAAATGTAGTAAAGTCCATTTTTTGTAGTACTAATATTTACGCAACTAACCTAAATAATATTGTGCTAAACCAGAAAAAAAAACTGCCTTAAAAACTTTTGGAATACACTTTATATTGATTGTAGTTTATTGTAGCGACGAAAAAAGATCTTAATCCCATATAAGTCAAAAAATATTTAAAAATAACATACATAGTTTTGGGAAGTCAAATATAAAGTTGAAAACTTTTTTAGCTCAATTTTAACTACAAACGCTACTAATGATTGTAGTAAAGTTTATTTTTTGGAGTACCAATAATAACGCAGCTAACCTAATTAATATTGTTCTACGCCAGAAAAAAATAAAACTGCGTTAAAAAGTTTGTAATACACTCAAAATTGATTGTAGTTTATTATAGCGACGAAAAAAAATTCAACGCCATATTAGTCAAAAAATATTATAAATAAATTAAAAATAACATAGCTACGGGAAGTCAAATAAAAACTTGTTGAGAAACGCTCGAAGACTACAAACCGTACCATTAAATGTAGTAAACTCCATTTTTTTGTAGAACTTATATTTACGCAACTAACCTAAATAATATTGTGCTAAACCAGAAAAAAAACTGCTTTAAAAACTTTTGGAATACACTTTATATTGATTGTAGTCTATGGAAAGTCAAAGAACTTGTTGAATAACGCTCGAAAACTACAAACTATACTATGAAATGTAATATAGTTCATTTTTTTGTAGTACCAATAATTACGCAGCTTACCTAATAATTATGGTTCTAAACCAAAAAAAAAATAATAATAATACTGCGTTACAACTTTTGGAATACACTCTAAATTGATTGTAGTTTATTGTAGCGACGAAAAAAACAATCTCAAGATCATATAAATAAAAAATATTAAAAAGAATTAAAACAACCTAGCTATGGAAAGTCAAAAACGCTCGAAAACTACAAACGGTACCATTAAATGTAGTATAGTCTTTTTTTTGTAGTACCAACTTTTACGCAACTAACTTAATGAATATTGTCCTAAACCTTAAACTGCTTTAAAAACTTCTGGAACACACTTTAAATTGATTGTAGTTTATTACAGCGACGAACAAAAATCTTAATCTCAAGGGTTAAAAATATTTAAAAAAAATTAAATAGACATTGCCATGGGGAGTCAATAAACTTGTTTAAAAATGCTCGAAAACTACAAACTATACCATTAAATGTAGTATAGTTCATTTTTTGTAGTACTATAAACAAATGAACTTTACTAAATTTAATGTGTGTGGTTTTTGAGCATTTTGAACAAGTGTTTGACTTCCCATAGCTATGTTATTTTTATTTTTTTAAATACTTTTGACTTATATGGGATTAATTCTTTTTCGTTTCTACAATAAACTACAATCAATTTAAAGTGTTATCCACAAGTTTTTGAAGTAGTTTTATTTTTTCTGGTTTAACACAATATTAATTAGATAAGTTTAGAATTTGCTACATTTAATGGCACGGTTTTTAGTTTTTGAGCGTTTTTAACAAGTTTTTTAACTTCTCACAGTCATGTTATTTTTAATTTTTCTATAATATTTTTTGACTAATATGGGACTGAGATTTTTTTGTCGATATAATAAACTACAATCAATTTTAAGTGTATTCCAAAATGCAGTTTTATTTATTTTTCTGGCTTAGAACAATATTAATTAGGTTAGCTGCGTAATTATTGGAACTGCACAAAAACATGAACTTTACTACATTTAATGGTATGGTTTGTAGTTTTTGAGCGTTTTTGAACAAGTTTTTTGACTTCCCATAGCTATGTTATTTTTAAATTTTTTGAGTATTTTTTGACTTATATGGGATAAAAATTTTTTTCGTCGCTACAATAAATTACAATAAATTTAAACTGAATTCAAAAAGTTTTTAAAGCAGTTTTTTTTTCTGATTTAGCACAATAATAATAAGGTTAGTTGCGTAAATATTAGTACTACAAAAAAATGAACTTTACTATATTTAATGGTACGGTTTGTAGTTTTCGAGCGTTTTTAACAAGTTTTTTGACTTCCCACAGCCATGTTATTTTTAATTTTCTTATAATATTTTTTGACTAATATGAGATTGAGATTTTTTTCTGTCGATATAATAAACCACAATCAATTTTAAGCGTATTCCAAAATTTTTAACGCAGTTTTATTTATTTTTCTGGTTTAGAACAATATTCATTAGGTTAGCAGCGTAATTATTGGAACTACAAAAAAATGAACTATACTACATTTAAGGGTATGGTTTGTAGTTTTCAAGCGTTTGGATCAAGTTTCTTGACTCGCCATAGCTATATTATTTTTAAATTTATTTAAATATTTTTTACTTATATGGGATTAAATTTTTTCTCGTCGCTACAATAAACTGCAATCAATTTAAATTGTATTCCAAAAGTTTCTAAAGTAGTTTTATTTTTGTTCTGGTTTAGCACAATATTAATTTGGTTAATTGCGCAATTATTGGAACTACAAAAAATGAACCATACTACATTTAATGGTATGGTTTGTAGTTTTCGAGCGTTTTTGAACAAGTTTTTTGACTCCCATAGCTATGTTATTTCTTAAATTTTCTTGAATATTTTTTGACTTATATGGCATTAAAATTTTTTTAGACGCTTCAATAAACTACAATGAATTTAAACTGTATTCCAAAAGTTTTTAAAAGCAGTTTTATTTTTTCTGGTTTAGCACAATATTATTTAGGTTAGTTGCGTAAATATTAGTACTACAAAAAATGGACTTTACTACATTTAATGGTACGGTTTGTAGTTTTCGAGCGTTTTTCAACAAGATTTTTTGACTTCCCACAGCCATGTATTTTTAATTTTTTATAATATTTTTAGACTAAAACTAAAGAGTTTCTTTTTGTCGATATAATAAACTACAATCAATTTTTAGTGTATATCAAAATTTGTAACGCAATTTTATTTATTTTTCTGGCTTAGGACAATATTAATTAGGTTAGCTACGTAATTATGGGAACTGCAAAAAATGAACTATACTACATTTAATGGTATGGTTTGTATTTTTCGAGCGCTTTGGAACAAGTTTTTTTACTCCCCATAGCTATGTTATTTTTACATTCTTTTAAATATTTTTTGACTTATATGAGATTCAAATCTTTCTTATCGCTTCAATAAACTACAATCAATTTAAAGTGTATTTCAAAAGTTTCTAAAGAAGTTTTATTTTTTTTCTGGTTTAGCACAATATTAATTAGGTTAGTTGCGTAAATATTAGTACTACAAAAAAATGGACTTTACCACTTTTAATGGTACGGTTTGTAGTTTTTGAGCGTTTTTAATGATGGATGCCATCATCCTAAACGCATATTTTTGGCATAACTTATTAATGATGGATGCCATGACATTATCTGCAACACGTGGCCTAATAACGGCCAATTGCCCACTTTCGCGTCTTTTTGATACCTTTTTGCCAATGCCTTGCCATTAAAGAGTGTTGGCAATGCCAGTAAATTAAATGTACAACGCCGGCAAAAAATGTTATATGTGATGATACCTAATATTTTATCTGAAATTTAATACCTTGTTTTTAAAAGTGTTTTTGCTTTTAGCCGAGATACAAACTTAAGATCGTATATTTCTGTAAATATGGTAAATATTTTCGACACTTTTAATCTAGATACCCATTTTTAACAGCTGATTGACCGAATTGCAACATTGGTGTACCTTAATTTGAATCGCCTATCACTAGCCAATGCAGAATTATTCCTACCTGATCAAAGAGATTATGTTGAGCAAGATACCCAACATCACCAAACTCGGAAAAATATTTTTTAACTTATATAGAATTAAAAATTATTTTCGTCGCAACAATAAACTAGAATCAATTTAAAGTGTATTCTAAAAGTTTTTAAAACAGTTTTTTTTCTGGTTTAGCACAATATTATTTAGGTTACTTGCGTAAATATTAGTATTACAAAAAAATGGACTTTACTACATTTAATGGTACGGTTTATAATTTTGGAGCATTTTTCAACAAGTTTTTACTTCCCATAGCTATGTTATTTTTAATTTATTTATAATATTTTTTGACTAATATGAAATTGGGATTTTTTTGTCGCTATAATAAACTACAATCAATTTTAAGTGTATTTCAAAATTTTTAACGCAGTTTTATTTCTTTTTCTGGCGTAGAACAATATTAATTAGGTTAGCTGCGTATTTATTGGTCAAACAAAAAAATTAACTTTACTTCAATCATTAGTACATACAGTCAATATAAAGTATATTCCAAAAGTTTTAAAAAAGCAGTTTTTTTGGTTTAGCACAATATTATTTAGGTTAGTTGCGTAAATATTGGTACTACAAAAAAATGGACTTTACTACATTTAAAGGTACGGTTTGTAGTTTTCGAGCGTTTTTCAACAAGTTTTTTTTAAATTTTCTTAGCTATGTTATTTTTAAATTATTTATAATATTTTTTGACTAATATGGAATTGAGATTTTTTCGTCGCTATAATAAACTACAATCAATTTTGAGTGGATTTCAAAATTTTTAACGCAGTTTTATTTCTTTTTCTGGCGTAGAACAATATTAATTACGTTAGCTTCGTTAGTTACGTTGGTACTACAAAAAATAAACTTTACTACAATCATTAGTAGCGTTTGTAATTAAAAATGAGCTAAAAAAGTTTTAAACAATTTTTGGACTTCCCGTAGCTATGTTATTTTTAAATATTTTTTGACCTAGGTATATGGGATTAAGATTTCTTTTCATCGCTACAATAAACTACTATCAATATTAAGTGTATTCCAAAAGTTTTTAAAGCAGTTCTTTTTCTGGTTTAGCATAATATTATTTAGGTTAGTGGCGTAAATATTAGTACTACAAAAAAATGGACTTTACTACATTTAATGGTACGGTTTGTAGTTTTCAAGCGTTTTTCAACGAGTTTTTTTTTACTTTCCATAGCTCCGTTATTTTTAATTTATTTATAATATTTTTTGACTAATATGGAATTGAGATTTTTTTAATCGCTAAATTTTTAACGCAGTTTTATTTTTTTCTGGCCTAGAACAATATTACTTAGGTTAGCTGCGTAATTATTGGTACTACAAAAAATAAACTTTACTACAATCATTAGTAGCGTTTGTAGGTAAATATGAGCTAAAAAAGTAGTTTTTTTTTCTAAAGCGGGTTCCAGCGTGATGGAACTCCCAGATCGTCATCCCAGGTAGCCGGCGCGCGAACCTTCGAGATACATTATATTAAATAGAGTTCATATTGTTCCGGCTTGCGGGTTTCTGATTTTTCCTAAATGTATTGAGTGACGATTGCGGTGATATTTTTCAGAATTTATTTATTATTATTTTTCATAAATGGCGCATAGTTTCTTGAAATTAAGTTTTTATATCACTGGTGGAAGCCAGAGCTATGCTGTGGGATAAGACATAAAGTTTATACCACGTGCCTTCGGAAGTTTTTGGCAAATTGGGAAACTGTTTAATTATTAACTTTACAAAAAAAATGCCTTTTTATAAAAAGTCCTGTTTGATAAGAAAATACATTTCTACAAAAACATTTGTAAGTGGGATGTACAGGGTTGCCAAAACCAAAAACTCCATTTAAATCGAAATAAACAACCGTGGTGAAGAAGTTTACTAGCGTTGTTCAGTGTTGATTTCAGAAATATTTTACCTGGGGAAGGGTTTTTTTGGGTCAATTTTTTTTGATAAACTTGCCTTAACTGTATGTATGTACTGATTGCAAATTCCTAAATACTACAATGATAATATCTAACAAACATTATTAGTTTTGGGAATATGGTTACTGAAATCAAATTTTAAAGTAATTATTACGGGGGTATATAACCCCTTAATAATTACTACTTGGTTAGAATTTTAAAAAAACTTTTTTTTCTTTATGTATATATGTATATATATATGTATATATATATATATATATATATATTTATATATATATAGATATATATATATATATATATATATATATATATATATATATATATATATATATATATATATATATATATATATATATATATATATATATATATATATATATATATATATATATATATATATATATATATATATATATATATATATATATTTATATACTTAGCA